>JAVJIF010015143.1:0-89932 GCA_038442645.1 Agave tequilana
GCCGGAATGATACCTTGCTTATAGTAGTGGATGTTACATGGTAGATTACTGTTAGTGGGACTTTGGGCCCACATCCTGATGACTGTTAGTGGGACCTTGGGCCCACATCCTGAGTACTGTTAGGGGGACTTTGGGCCTCCAAAAGCCGATTCCAGGTGTATGGAAACTACTATAAGAAGTGTTATCAGTTCTCCATCTACTTCCGATAACGAACCTCGAATAGCTATATATGGATGTATGTGAGTTGGGATCGATACCGAGACACATACCTAGATATATGAGTTAGGCGAGTAATAATAATAATAATAAGTTTCTGTTATAGTTCTTGTCTTGATATCTGTTATGGACTCCTGCATTTATTGTTATGATTTCCGAGATATTCCTGTTAGGACCTTCATATGGTTTATTGTTATGTTTAGTGTTTCTTGTTATAGTTCCGTCATGACACATGATATATTATGACTCTTTCCTTACTTGTAGAGATTCCAGTGATGATTCCGGATTGTTGATTTATGTCTTTCTTGTTGGTATTCCCGTTATAGTTATCGTATGATTTGCAATTCTGATTCTATATGCTTGGGATTACTGTGGTATGAGACAATGGTATATTTATGAGGGTTCCTTGTTTGGATTATTCCTTCGACGTATTAGTCTCATAGGACCGTAACTTAAGCATATACAATCACTTTTGCTCGTAGCTAGTATTACATTGGATTTCCCGTTTCATGATTATTATGTTTTACCGTCCTTATGTTCTATACTGTGTTCTGACCCCTTCTCATGTCTCTTAGCCACTTGGCTTGCAATTCAATTACTATCATATGTCTTGACCCTTTGGATTTGCACATTCAGGTTCTGTAGCTTGATCGGTGTGGAGTTGTCCACAGTCGCTCGAGTTCTCTTGTGAGCGGGCATCCTAGCCTCAGCTCCTCGTGCCCGATTTCGTTTGACTCACGGGATCTCCATCCTATTCGTGAGCCTTTTGTACTCTTGCTGTATATTTTACTTTTGGACTGGGTTGTGATAACTGATACATGTATAATGTAATGTTTATCATACGCTGTGATGACTTGTATTGTACTTTATGTTGGCACATATGTGTGTATACCATGCTTTGCGTTGCACTCTGATCCTTTCTTGTTGTACTTTTGCTTAGCGTATATACGTGGGGCCTTTCCTGACCTACGTATATACGTTGCAGTGACGTCCCCGTATCTGCAGAATCGGGGCGTTACAAGGAGGATGATAGGATTCTGCACGATGGAGATTATAAGTGGCTCCGTCAGATAGGGGATAGGAGGTTCTTTCTTCCCAATATGGAGAGGATGTATCCCCTGTCTTATCTTCAGCACATGTCCGTTCAACGTGTGATAGATTGGGATCTTTTCTATTTTGTCTCCGGCGTCTCTCTCGGCAAATTAGGTACCAAAAAAATACACTCTGCTGGCCATGAGAAAAAGGTCTTTGATTTATTTGCCGGGTTAGTCAGATCTGAATACCCGAGAGGAGAAACCTCTCAGCTTGGCGCCACCTTCATCAATCAGTTTATGCAACTCAGGGGTGATTTTCCAGTCGACTTTCATCCGCTCGGGTAGGTCCATTCTACCAACAAATCCTGGTGGGGGGGATGGTTGGGTTTGTTCTTGTTGAGCTCGGGGCTCTACTGCAGCAGGTGGGGCTATATCACTCGGTCAGGGCTGTACAGTATGGCCTCCCGCAAAGTTCCCACAATTTTTATGGTGTCCTGGAGCATTATAATTCTTTGACAGGCACATTTTTTACTCCAGTCGGAGAGATGGGGCTCGCTCTTCATGAACTGTATGAAGTCTCGGGGCTTGTTATGGGAGTGCCCCTTATGAAGAATATGTCCCGACTTCTGAGGAGCTTCACCTCCTGAAGAAAAAGGATTCTTAGGTATATGAGACGTACTAGGAAGTGTTATGCCACTTCCACATCTGTGGGCAGATATCCTCCTGGAGGAACAGGGGTGTCAAGCAGATGTCCTGAGCGAGTAATCTGTTCAACGGCATAAATGAGAAAGATAGCCCAGTGACTAGTCTGGCTCCTTGCACTGACGAGGAAATTGCTGAGAGGATCAACTCCTCTGTGAGCTCTTACACCACTAAGTCGAACGAGGACACTTTCAAACCAGATACGATCTTTGAAAGTTTTCATCACTAGGCCCGAGTTCCCATTTCTGATCGGGCTCTATTGGCAGGCTTCCTTATGCCGTGGCTGAAACGTTGTGTGGTGCCAACACTGCCACATGAAGTAATTGTTGCCGATGTCGCATACCCAGTGGTTTTGCTTGCCTACGGAAAGTCTATCGCTCTCCTTCCTGCGATGGTGGCTAGAATTCAAAGTGGGTTACGGCTCTGGTTAAAAGCCTGTGCCAAGTGGAGGCCATTATCGACTCCAAGGGCAGGCCAGAAGTTGATTCGGAGGGAAGGCCGAGAGTGAAGACCCCTAACCCCAGGATCGAACTTCCATATACGTACTTGATGGCTTGTTACGTTATGCACTGCCCTTCACTGATGACGGCGGTGCCTCTTTCTGCAGGTTTTGTTCCCTTTGTGCATCAGCTGGAAAATTCGAGCTGGTCTTACTATTACATGTTCTATATTCAGAATGTATTCTGAACACTTTGAACTATCAACTCGACCATTGCTTCCCCAAGATCGCTAGTGCGTCTTACAGGATAAATTTGCTGACCTTATGGGACCAGATGATTTCACAAGGCTGCCATCGGGAGTCTTCTGGTGGCTGATCAATATTCGGCCTGGATATTTGATCTTCTGGCAAGAGAATTCATGTACGATTGAGCCTTAACATTTCGCTCGACAGTTAGGTTATAATCAACTATATATCGGCAACCCAATGCTGACCTCTCCTTCAGTGGGAATTTATTTGAAGGGGCCCGAGCATAGTACTACAGTATGGCTGGTGAGACAAAAGCTATTTTCAGCCTTCCTCACAAGATGCCTAATTGTTATACCAGCCTCAGTTTCTTTACTTGGTACTCCCGGCTAGTAAGATGCCTGAATTCGGAATAAATACCTCTTGCATTAAGAGCATCAAGGCATTTTATAAGGACAAGTTGGAGTCCAATAAATGTATGTGAGGTATAGACAAGTATCAGGCAGCCGAGAGAGAAACAGGAAGGGAAGTAGGGATGGGGCCAAGGGCAGCAGCACCTAAGGGGCAGCCTGCTAAAAAGAGTCGGCAGGCTGCGTCCAAACGGTCCCACAGCTCTGCTTCTAAAGGTGAGCCTATCCTGAAGAAGGCTAGGAGGGAATCGGAGGTTGAAGCTTCGATGCCCAAAGTAGTTCTTTCTGGTGTTGAGCAGGGAGAAGAGGAAGAAAAGGAAGAGAAAGTCCCCATCCTTCGTCCTCGCAGTCTACGCAGCAGGGGCCCCATGATCTTGGAAGAGGGGGAACTCGCGGGTGAGCCCGTCATGGCTGAAGAGGTCGAGTGACCCGAAGTTGACTTGGTGGGGAAGGATGACGTTAAGATTTTGGGGTCTCAACTCAGCCCGGGCCTTCTTTAGTTTATGAGAGAAGGGTTGAGGTGTAACAGCCTGGGTCTCCCAGTGTATTGATGCCCGCCTCGCAGATTACTGGGGTATTTGGTAGTAAGGTCTCGACTGTGGAGATCTTGTGTTGCGTTATCGTCTTCATCATCTGAAGAACATGGATATTATTCTGGCGAAGAAGTCGATTTTGCCGATGAACCTGCTCTTCTTGATACGAGTAAATTCTCGCATAACTCGAAAGAAGAGATACAGGGATATGACCTGTGACGGCTTCGCCGATAGCAATGATTGCTGCTACTGAAGGTATTTTCTTTGTCTTCTTGAAATGGTTCCCCATCAAGTTAGAAATGAGTTTTTACATTTTCTTTTGACTTTCTTCTATAGGGTTGGCTGCCTGTAGTGAAGCATAACTTCTTCTCATATTGAGGAGATGATCCAAGAGTTGGCCCAGCAAGAGGGCCTTGAGGCTCCCGTTACCGGAATGCCTCAAGAGAGTGCAACCGTCGAGGTCGGGGAGGCCTCATCCCCACGTGACCTATCAAGGAATTTGCCATCTTCAGATCCTCAACTGGTAAGAGAATACTGAGGTATTAGACACTCTTCTTTTTATCGTTACCACTAATATTTAATGTTGTGGTTTGCAGAGAGCACTGGGATTGCTCAAGTAGAGGATCCTGCGGCAAGCATCGGTGTAGAATATAGTACAGTTCAAATGTTGGCTGTGGAACCCAGTGCCGTGGAGTTTGCTACTACTTCTGTTGCTGCGGTAGTTGCTATGACAACACCTGTCCCAGAGGTATTCGCGACCATCTAAGTGTCTGACAAGCCTGTTGTTGGTCTTACCCCTGCACAAGTTGAACTGGTCTCCATTTCTCATTTCGTTATGGAAAAGGGGTCCGGGAGTACATCAGCAGGGTTATCTTCAGCTAACGACATCATGAAAGAGCTAGCACGTCAAATGGTGTAACAATTTTTGCTTCCAAGAGGTCCTGTGTTGACCTGATCCTTTCTGGGGGCAGTTCTTTCGACTTTGCCCGAATACTTCTCGCAAATCAGATCGAGAACATTGGTCATACTGAGAGTCCTTCGCAGGTTAGGGCATACCTGATGCTGGTTGAGCAACTGGGGAGTCGCCTGAAGGAGCTCAAGACCCTAGAGAATGCTGGCTTAATGGATTAGACTCGATCGACACTGAGTAAGCTTCTTGCCGCTCAAGAAAATGAGCGAAAGGAGACAGAGGAACAAATAGCAGAAGAGGCTCGCCATCTCCAGGATTTTCAAGCTGACACTAAAGATTGATTGGCGATTTCAAGGAATCTAAAATCTTCATACAGAGTGCAGAGCAGGTTATTGCCACCGCTCGAATTACTATTGCCAGGGCGCAAGCCTTGATCGAGACCAATGAGCAGAAACTTGTTGCTGCTAGAAAAAGACTGAAGGAGCTGGAAACTGCCAGGACACAGGTTCAAGAAAACCTCTCTGCTCATTCCTCCAGGTTGGAGTCTCTTCAAGCGCAACTGGTTATGAAGAGATTTTTGCCTGAGGAGGAGCTGTGCGTCCAAGCTCTAGTGGAGGCTGAAAAGGCACATCAGCACGAGATGCATCGCCTCCGGGAACAAATCCATTCTTTGGCGAAGCAGGATTATTAGCCTTCTTCTTCTTTTTGTATTGTTCCCCCGTTAACACTCCATTTGTCGAATAAAAGTGTCTATATTACTTTTATCATTTCTGAGTCAAATAATAAAAGTCTTCAAAATTTTGTCTCATCTTTATCCTTTCAGATTCTTTGCTAGCTGTAGATGAACTCGTAATCCTTGGTTGTTTGTGAAAACGCAGTCTTTAGTCGTTTTCATAGAGAACGACCATGAACAATAAACTCAGGCTGAACTAAGTTCTTGAGCGAGACGCGGCTTTCATTTGTAGTGGAGACGCGGTTCTGGGAATGCGACTCTGACTCACTAATGGAGACGCTGTTCAGGCTCACCAAAGAAGACGCGCGAAGTTTTCTTTTTGATAAGGACGCGGCTCTGGCTTAAAAAAAGGCGTCATTCTGAGACGCGAATTTGTGTTCTTCAGTAGAGGGAACACGGCCTTTGATACTTATGGAAGGACGCGGATCCATGAACGCGGCCTTGATTCTCACAGGATGCAGAATTCAGCATGCAGTAGAGATGCGTCAAGACTGACGCATGGATCTCAACTAGTTGATGGGGACGGGACAGTGGCCCAATAGAGACGCGGCTCTGGTCCCTTGATAGGGCGCAAACTCAGGTTGTACTGAGTTTATGATGGAGACGTGGCTTTCATCTTGCAATGGAGGCGCAGTTCTGGGCTCCTCGAGAATGACTCGCGGGTCTTCGCTGGTTGTTGAGAACGCAAACTTCAGGACGCAGCTTTTAAGCCTTGTGAATTAGTGTGAACTCAAGACGCAATTCGGTGGACCCAGCTTGCTGAGGAGATACGATTTTGGACCACTTCGGAAGACCCGATTGTGGGCCCTTCAGTAGGAATGAAAGGAACGCAGCCTTCGGGTTCATGAAAGGACGCGAGTTTCAGGACGCGACTCTTGAGTCTGTGCCTGACGCAGCCTCCTAAGCATCACATGCAGCCCGTCTTAAAGATCTTGTTAGATCTTTAAATGCCAAGTCGGCGTTGACTATTGGGGACTTGTGTCCTCTGATGTTTCCCGAAGCGGCAATCCACGCGTCAGCTCCTTATTTGGCTTTGATGTTCGTGCAGGAATTAAATCTGATGGCTCTGATTTTTATGCCATTAATTGTAAGCCTCATGGCTTGCCTATAAATAGGCCTCATCTTCTTAACAGTCTGTTATTTAGACTGTTTCCCTTAAGAGCATGCGCTCTGAGGGTCTTCGTCTTGACTTAATTTTCTTCTCTTCAAGGGGATGTGTTCCAATGGACAGCGAGAACTCAAAACTTTCATGCTTTCCTTTAATCTTTTTCAGAGATCATCACTGTCAACTGATTTTAAGATCAAAAGGCATCACTTTAAGCACCTTTTACGGTTGCGCCTTGATGCATAAAGTTCAACCTCTAAAGGTTTTTTCTGCGGGTAGGAACTGCTTGTTGCCATGAAATACTCAGTCTCGCTGAGTTTCTATTTTCTTGTCTCTTAAAGAGAATCGATCTCTTGATCTTTCTCTGAAAGTCTGACTGATGCGCCCGTTATTCGTCGCGTCTTCTAGACTTCTTGATGAAGCGTGAGTTGATTGACCTCGAATTCTAACTCAAAATCCTTTGAATGTGAATGTGATGAACTCTGTATTTGGATCTTGAGACACGAGCTTTGTATATAAAGTCTGCGTTTGAGGTTCTTGACTTAAAGAATTTTAATTCTTTCAGGGCCTCTGGACTTGGATGTGGCAACCTCTGTTTCTCAAACACGGGTGTGGTGACTTCGCGTCTAGTCTACCTTGTGTCTCATATTTTGGACGCGGATCTAAAACCAGACCGCGTTCAGATCTGTGCGCGTCTGAAGTCCACAACTTCAACCACGTCTGTCATTCAGTTTTTATGATGTTGCCTTGATAGAACTTTAGAATTTCTGTACTGGTCATTTCTACATCTGAAGTTTACCACTTCAAGCTGCGTCTGCTTTTACATTTCTATCTCTGCCTTAATAAAATTTAACCTTTTGTTTTTGTTCCTTGCAGATTATGGCAGTCTCAGTCAGCCTTTTGCATCTTCGCTGGGCCCTTGGGAGAATATTTCTGCCAGCGAGCCGGTTCGATGGCCGAGCACTGGAGAAATCAAGGCTCCTGTTCATAGGCAAGGAGGATTTGCGCGATTGATGACATCTGTCAAGACCTTATTAGATATGATGCACCGGCAGTGCCCCCGGGTTTGTCATGATCACAATGGGTATGATGGTGGGTATGGTCCTCTTGCAGGTCACGGGAAAGAAGACGTCACCTGTAAGGTCTCGGATCCTCCCTTCACCAATATTACCCCTAGAAGTGACATCGACGAAAAGCCCATGCTCATTAGATGACTTTCTGGTGGTGGAGATGTTCATCAATGAAGAATCATGGCCTACACCAGTTGGTCAGGTGGAATCAAAATATTCTTCCGCATTTCGACCTCGAGAAAAACCATTGTTCTCGGTCAGCAATCATGCATCATGGTGTAATCAGCATCCGATCGTCACCATATTGATCAGTCTTTCTTCGGCGCTCTTTCAAACATCTTGTATTTGGAGTAGTGTAAATGCCTTAAGGAGTGATTGCAACCTTTTACTGAGAGGGACTTCTTCGTACTCCTTTATTGTAACACTCAATCTTATTGTATAAGAGAGCGTCTTGTATCACTTTTATATGTTTGAATATAAATAAAAGTGACACTTTTTCTTGTCTTTTTATATTGTCTCGGATTCCTTTTTCGCATTGAAAATCAGACAAATAGAAGTAAGGACCTTTGACTTGCTAAAAATGTGATAATAATCTTAACGAGTCAAAGTTCGGGGAAAAATCCTGTTTCAGGAATTCAAGAATGATGTCAGAGGTGTAATATTAACTTGACAGGAGTAAGATTGTTCTTGTGGACCTGCTGATCAGTCACATATATTGCATATACATTGTCACCTTACCATATTTTTACCTAATAAATCCTAATAATAAGTCTTCTTCTTCTTTGTTAAATGTAGGCCCAATTGCTAAAAGAAAGGAAAGAGAAACAAGCCCAAACGCCCACCAAATTCTGATTAATTCAAAATAAATTCAAAATCAAGGAATCAGGGCAAAATCTTGGCATATCAGAGAGGTTGAAAACCGGTTGAAAAGAATCCTCCCAAATCAAGCGGTTAAAACCAACAATCAAAGGCTGTTTCGTCAAATCCTGGAGCTGAAACGAGAAAACCAGCAGAAGATATGGGCGAATCACTAAAGAGGGGAGTTCCACCACTTGGGTGTGACCATCTGGCCACACCAGGGCTAGCCGCGTTTTTGCGGCTTGTTGAAAGTTATTGGGGGAGCGTTTGCTCCCCCAATCTTCTCACAACCTCACCCCTCTAGTTTTTCCCTATAAATACCATGTTCAACAGAGGAAAAAGTAGCGAAAACTAGTATTAGAATTTTTGTTTATTCTTTAAGGATTTAGGCTCTTTGTTAGATAGTGTAAAAGTTGTATTTTATTTTGCAATTTATAGTTCAGTACAAATACCTGTGAGAGAGAGGAATTGAATGCTTGTAACTTGAAGATTGAAGTGACATCAATACAAGAATCGAGCTACATTTTCTTCCACTCATTTTACGGTATGTCTTACGTTACTTACTTGCATTGTTCTTTTGTATTCCATGAGTAGCTAAATCTATTTTCTGGGCTCACTATTATACCTCTCTCCAATTCTTCTTCTTTTCTGATTTTAATGAAAAAGACCCAATGAATCAATTGCATGCCTAACTTAAAGCCTTTCTTCTTAAAAGTGTCTTGAAGGCACATGAGCATGGGTTTGGATTTTTAAACTCTTACTTCTTTGAAGAACGTCTCTTGAACTTGTTTTTATCTCATACTTGAACTTCTTGATGATTTAACATTCGATTCAAAATAGTTTCTTAAAGAAAAGAGTTAACTTTTCCAACCATCTTATATGCTTTACTTCAAACTTTCTAAAGTCAACCTTAATTTTTCCCTATGATCAAGTTGAGGCACTAAGGATTTCAATAGAAGAATAAATAGTTGAGTAGTGAGATAGTGAGCCCAGATTTTCTTCTTTATTAAAAACAACCAATATCTTTTCAAAGCTTTTTAAATCACTTTTTTTCCAAAACCTTCTCCAAAGTTGCAATTTCTCTTTTAATCATCTCCCTTCTTTTCATTCTCTTTTCAATTAAAAAACGAGCACAATTCTTTGTTACTAAACAAAACACCGAAAAGCTTTCATCGCATTCCACCTCGTGGACACGACCCGTTAGCCGAAGGTACACGGTAATTTCTCTTGACTCTTTAATTTTTACAACCACCTGCCAATCTATAAATGAGAATGACAAGTAAAATTTGTACCCCCACGGAGGATTACGAATGAGTTTCATCAGAGGTTTGATATTAACTTGACTAAGACTCAGCTGGGGATTTACTGAAAACAACTGTTAGAGGTGTAATGTTAACCTAACAATATTTTTAAGTGGACTTATTATTCTGTTGATAAGAATAACAAGTGAAACTAGACTCGCGGGGGATCTAGGAGAACTTTTACCGTTAGAGGTATGATATTAACTTAATAGGTTGAATTAAATCTTGTCAAAAGTGTGATGTTAACTTGACAAGGATGTGAGTCAGAGGTGTGATATTAACTTGACTCAAGAGTGTTTCAGCTTCATTCAGGAAAACTGAAAGCGTCACTGTCATAGGTGTAATATTAAACTTGACAGTGAGGGTAATGCTAGAGGTGTAATTTTGAACTTGGCATTGGTCATCTTGACTTCGACAAGGAAGTCCGAGGGAAAGTCATGGCCATAGGTGTATTGTTGAACTTAGCAATGAACTGGACTTTGGTGTGATGTTAAACGTAGCATCGCTCATCTCAGCTTTGATATGGAAGTTGTCGGCCCAAAAGGTTATACTCTCCATTTATATACATTTTGATGATAACAAAATATATAGAAGTTATTTGGTACTAATAAAGATTTTAGAATGAATTTCAGGTTTGTACAAGTCTTGATGGCCTTAAGCATGTTGCAAGGTTATTGGCACTTAAAGCATATTGAAAGGTTGATGGCGCAAGAGGACTCTTTCATAGGAGAGGAGGTTCTAGCTCGGCAACGCGGTTCAGAGACACCTTCCTATATAGTTTTTATATTTTAGTTTGTTAAAGGATACTATATAGTGTTGAAGCTCAAATTCCCCACACACACAAAATTGCACGTGTTTTCAAAAGATTATTTTTGTTTCTTGTGTAAAATACTTTAGTAGACCTATTTCAAGTATTTACAAACTCAGTTTATTGTATTTTACAAAATCTTGACAAAATTTTTTGAAAATAAACTTATCTTCAAAAATATTTCCTCAAAAATTCTATTCTGACCTGTTGCGGTCGACCGGACAGTCGACCGGCTCTATTACAGGTCAGAACGGTCGACCGAGCGGTCGACCGCAGTTCTGACCGTTGGGTGCGTGCATGTATGCACGTTATCCGGTCGACCGGGCGATCGACCGGACCCCATGTCGGGCGACCAAGCGGTCGACCGACTGACTGCACCCAACTCTCTGTTTGGGACGGTCGACCAGGCGGTCGATCGGGGCTGCCAACGGTAAAAAGATTTTGAAAACCGGTCGACGGCCGGTCGACGTGAGTGTATTATCAGCCAAACAGCAAGTTTTTTAAACATGTTTTAAAACGTATTTTTATTCTCCAAACGAGGTTAAGGCTGATTTTGGGTCTTATCTTTCTTGTTTAGTCAAAATTATTATTTACCCTTTAATCCCTACCTATATCCTATAAATAGGAGTAGATAGGGTTGAGGAAAATCACAACAACATTTGCAAAAGAAATTAAAGCTTGAGTAATCTTGAAAGAAGCTATTCTCAGTTTTTGTGCTCTAATCTTTGATTTTTTTTCTAAAGTTTTTGAATCAAAACTCTCTTCTACTTTGTTTTATTTTTCACTTACAAACCTTGAGCTTCAATCCTATACATTATTCTCTAAGGTTTTGTAAAGAAAAGTTTTTCAAAAGAGAGTTTGTGGCCTTTTGATCACCAAGTGATTATTGTATTTGTGGCTCCACTACCTCTGGACTAGAGGAGTGTGATTGAGGAGTTGGGTACTCCCTAGTGGTTGTAATCCTTTGTGGAATTTCTAGTGGATCAGAAGTCCTTCTAGGTGAAGGCGGGGACGTAAAGCTGGGTGCTCAAACCTCGAAACAAATCTCTATGTTTGTGATTGATTTATTTGTGTTATTTACTTGCTTTTCATTCATTCTTATATTGTTGATCTATACTCCTACAACAAGATTGCATTGCGCACCTCAAACTCTTATTTAGAGGAATCACGAGGAAGGAGTTCAGAGCCCTTCACGGGTATTCGGTTTCTAATCTTACTTTGAGTGATCGTTGCATCATCTCATTATTAAATTTGTGCATTGATTAGCATAATCACCTATTCACCCCCTCTAGGTGATTTCAATTGGTATCAGAGCTAGGACTCTAGTTTTTGGCTTCACATCCTTAGAGAGATCCTATAAATTGCTAATCACTATTTTCATATATTCATTCATACACTAGTAAAGATGACCGATAACATTAAGACCCCTCCCAAATTTAATGGACTCAACTTTCCCATATGAAAAGTTAGGATGAACATTTTCTACAATCTCTAGGTAGCCTAGTTGTTAAATCTTTGACCAAGCCTTTTAGTAAACCCGAAAGTGAGGAGGACACTTGGTCCGATCTTACTTCCGAGGAATTTGAGGCTAATTCGAAGGCTCAAAATGCCCTAATTTTAGCATTGAATGAGAATGACTTAACACGGGTTATTCATTGCAAGTCCGCCTATGAGATTTGGCAACACTTATTGGTCACTCATGAGGGAACATCACAAGTCAAGAGAGCTAAAATAGATCTCTTGCGTTCCCAATATGAAAGTTTTAAAATGCAAGAAAATGAATCTATTGATCATATGATTATTAAGTTTACTAAAATCATAAATGCTCTTACTTCTCTAGGTGATGAAATCAGCAACGACCAAAAGGTGCGTAAGGTGATTTGTGCTCTCCCTTCATCATGGGAAATCAAAGCTACCACCTTGAAGGAATTGAATGACAAAGACGAGATGGAACTCATAATTCTTATTGGAAATCTTAAAACTCATGAGATGGAGAAAAAGGCTAGAGAAGAAGCGGCGCCACAAAAGAAAAAGTTTATAGCTTTCAAGTCTACCTCCACCAACTACGATGATGAAGAAGATGAAGAAGATGATGAAGAGCTATCTCTTCTTGTGAGAAATGTAAAAAGAATGTACCACAAGAATAAGCTCAACCATAGAAGGCGATGGGAAGGGAAGGAGGAGAAAAAGATCATATGCTACAACTGTCAGAAACCCGGACACATCATGGTCGATTGTCTAGATTTCAAGAGAAAGATATCTACCTCCTTGAAGCAAAAGAAGCCGTTTGAAAAGAAGGTGTACAAAACTACTTAGGACTCAGAAAGTGAATCCGAAGATGAAGTTGACATAGCCAATGTGTGTTTCATGGCAAACACACCTAAGGTAACTACCGAACCTCATGATGATGATAGTGAAATAAGCAAAGAACTGTTATTATAAGCTTTCATTGAACTTTCAGAAAGTTTTGATGTTAAAAAGGAAGATTTTTTAAAATTGAAAAAGAAAATGAAATGCTTAAAAATCAAATTGCTATTTCTTCAAAGAAAAGGATGAAATATCTTCTACTCTTATTTCAACAGAAAGAGATTTTGATGCCTATAGAGTTGCTTGCAAAGCTAAATATCCTAAAATTGATAAAAATGAGTTTTCTATGTTAAAAACTAGAATAAATGATTTGGAAAATATTTTAAAAGAATGTGCTTTTAACAATACTAAATTAGAAGAAATGTTTTCAAAGAGGCACATGCATACTCCTCATGTTAAACATGATAAAACATCTCATGCTAAAACTCCACATGTTCATCATGCTCATAAATCACATGTTCATAAACCACATGCTCATTATGCTTTTAAATATGGAAGAATTTATAAATGTACTTATTGTGGCTGAAATGGTCATTTAGCTAAATTTTGTTATAATCATATAAATAGTATCAATAATCATGTTTGGATTCGAAACACTAAAGCATTAGGACCCAAGAAAATATGGGTAGCAAAATCAAGCTTTAAATTATTTGATATAAGTACACACAAGACTCCAAGACGTAAGGAGCGGGGTGTATCTTCATAGTGGTTGCTAAAGGCATATGACATGGGACATCAATAATTTCGCAACCCTATCGAGGTACGTTGAAGGTGGCACCGTCACCTTCGAAGATGACTCCAAGGGCACCATCATTGGTATAGGTAACATTAAAATTGGTGCATCTCTTTTAATTGAAAATGTAGTTCTTGTTGATGAGCTTAAACATAATTTACTTAGTATTCGTCAACTATGTGATCATGATCTCAAAGTTATTTTTGATGAATCTTCTTGCAAATTTTTGATTGTAAAACCAATGAATGTATTCTCACTGGATTTCGTGAAAACAATGTCTATATTATTGATATGTTTAATTTGGATTGCACTACAAAATGTTTAAATGCTTTTGATGAGATTTCATGGTTATGGCATAGAAGATTAGGCCATGCCTCTTTTAATCATCTTTCTAGAATAAATTCTAAGGAATGGTGAAGGGCATTCCTTACTTGAAGTTTGAAAAGATCGTATTTGTGGTGCGTGCCAACTTGGGAAACAAACCAAGTCTTCTTTCAAACCAATCAAGGATATCATGTCATCTAGGCCATTAGAATTGATTCATATGGATCTTTTTGGACCAACTAAAACTAAAAGCTTAAATGGAAATAGATATGTTTTTGTTTTAGTTGATGATTTCTCTCGTTTCACTTGGGTTTTCTTTTTGGAGCATAAAGATCAAACTTTTTCGCATTTTAAGATTTTTCGAAAAAGGGTTGAAAAAGAAAAGAATTTTCGATTTACGCATAAGAAGTGATAGAGGTGGTGAGTTTGTCAACCAACTCTTCATGACTTATTGTGATGAAAAGGAATTAAACATGAAATGTCATGTCTTAGAACTCTACAATAAAATAGAGTAGTTGAACGGAAGAATAGAACTCTTAAAGAAATGGTTAGGACTATGACAAGTGAATATGAGCTCCCAATACTTATGGGCCAAGGCCGTAAACACCACATGCTATATATCCAACCGAATTTATTTGTGTAAAAATACTTTCAAAACTTTTTTTGAAATTTATCCTTAAGAAAATCAAATGTTTCATGCTTTAAAATTTTGGATGCAAGTATTTTGTTTGAACACCAAATATAATTTGGGTAAATTTGATGTTAAGTCTTATGAAGCAATCTTTGTTGGCTATTCTAGTACTAGCAAAGCATATAGAGTGTTTAATAAATCATCTCTTACTATTAAAGAAACTATACATGTTAAATTTGAGGAATCTGATGCATTTGTTGAGAATGTTGTAGAGATTGACTCATTAGGTGAGAACATGGAGAAAATATCCTTGAAAGACTCACCCATCCAAGAAGACAAGCAAGAACCTAATGGTGAAGTTCAAAAGGATGAAGTAGAACTATCGCAACCACTCCCTAAAGATTGGAGATACGCCTCAAATCATCCCAAAGATCTCATCATAGGTGATGTATCAAAGGGGGTAACCATTCGCTCCAAACTCCATGATTTGTGTGGGCATTATGCATTCATATCTCATTTTGAACCCAAAAACATCCTCGAAGCTGAGGGTGACTCATATTGATTGCTTGCTATGCAAGAAGAGCTCAATCAATTTGAGCGCAACCAAGTTTGGCACCTTGTTCCTAAACCCATGATAGACCAATAATTGGTACTAAGTGCATTTTTAGGAACAAATTGGATGAGTCAGGAAATGTTGTTAGGAATAAGGCTAGGTTAGTGGCCCAAGGTTACACTCAAGTTGAAAAAATGGACTTTGAGGAGACCTTTGCACCCGTAGCACGGCTAGAAGCCGTACGGATCACACTAGCTTATGCATCCTATAAAAAATTTAAACTTTTTCAAATGGATGTAAAAAGTGCATTTTTAAATAGTTTTATTGATGAGGAAGTATATGTTGAACAACCCCCCAGTTTTGTGGATCATATGCATCCAAATTTTGTTTTCAAACTAGATAAAGCATTGTATGGTTTAAAACAAGCTCCAAAAGTATGGTATGAAGGTTTCTAGTTTTCTTCTATCAAATGATTTTATTAAAGGCAAAGTAGACACCACTATTTACTAAACATGTTGGTAGTGACATTCTTATAGTACAAATATACGTTGATGATATAATCTTTGGTTCTACTAATGAATTACTTTGCAAGGAGTTTGAGCAATGTATGCAAAGTGTATTTGAGATGTCATTAATGGGTGAATTGAACTATTTTCTTGGACTCCAAATCAAGCAAATGCGTGATGGGATCTTCATATGTCAAGCCAAGTACGCTAAGGAACTCATCAAGAAATTTGGGCTTGAAGACTCAAAAATTTGCAACACTCCCATGGCTACTACCACCAAGCTTGATAAGAATGACCAAGGTAAGTGTGTTGACATAAAATTATATAGAATCATGAATGGTAGTTTGTTGTATTTAACGGCTAGTAGGCCGGATATTATGTTTAGTGTATGTTTTTGTGCTAGATTCCAATCTTGTCTCAAAGAATCTCATCTAATTGCGGTAAAACGCATTATTCGTTATATTAAGGGCACTATTGGAATGGGTCTATGGTATCCGAAGACCGGAGAATTCTCAATGACGAGTTTTTCGGATGCCGACTATGCGAGTTGTAGAGTGGATAGGAAGAGTACTAGTGGAACATGTCAATTTCTTGGTAATTGTCTTGTTTCATGGTCTTTCAAGAAACAAAATTCGGTAGCCCTCTCAACCACCGAGGCGGAGTATATTGCGGCGGGGGCTTGTTGTGCTCAAGTCATTTGGATGAAACATACTCTCCTTGATTATGATTTGCATTATGACCGTATCAAAATATTTTGTGATAATACTAGTACTATTCATATGACTAAGAATGCAAATCAACATAGTAAGACCAAGCACATTGAGATTCGATATCATTTTCTTAGAGATCATTTTGAGAAAGGTGATATTGATATTGATTATGTTTCTACTGATTTTCAACTTGCCGATATTTTCACTAAACCAGTTTACTTCAATAGACTTTCTTTTATATGTGGTGAACTAAATGTTTGTGTTATTGACTAAAGAAGTTTTCTTACTATCATATCCCCTTTTGATGTATGACAAAAGGGGGGAGAAATATGTATTGTTTGTTTATGATTTATGTTTAGTTTTATGTTTGGTGTTTTCAAAATTCTCTCACAATAAGTTGTTTTTTCATAATAAGTTGTTTTATACTTGTTCAATATAGCATTATTTATACTTGTTTAATATAGCATTATTTGAAGGGGAGTTTTTACCTCCCTTTTATATCTTGTGTTATAATTTATATGTTTTGTCATCATAAAAAGGGGGAGATTGTTGGCCCAAAAGGTTACACTCTTCATTTATGTACGTTTTGATGATTACAAAACATATAGAAACTATTTGGTACTAATAAAGATTCTAGAATGAATTTTAGGTTTGTACAAGTCTTGATGGCCTTAAGCATGTTGCAAGGTTATTGGCGCTTAAAGCATATTGAAAGGTTGATGGCGGAAGATAACTCTTTCATAGGAGAGGAGGCTTTAGCTCAGCAACGCGGTTCAGAGACACCTTCCTATATAGTTTTTATTTTAGTTTGTTAAAGGATACTATATAGTGTTGAAGCTCAAATTCCCCACACACACAAAATTGCACGTGTTTTCAAAAGATTATTTTTGTTTATTGTGTAAAATACTTTAGTAGACCTATTTCAAGTATTTACAAACTCAATTTATTGTATTTTACAAAATCTTAACAAAAATCTTTTTTTTTTGAAAATAAACTTATCTTCAAAAACATTTCCTCAAAATTCTGTTTTGACCTGTTGTGGTCGACCGGGACGGTCGACCGGCTATTACAGGTCAGAATGGTCGACCGAGCGATCGACCGCAGTTCTGACCGTAGGGTGCGTGCATGTGTGCACGTTATCCTATTGACCGAGCCCCATGTCGGGCGACCGAGCGGTCGACCGACTGACTGCACCCAACTCTCTGTTTGGGACGGTCGACCGGGGCCTGCCAACGGTCAAAAGATTTTAAAAACCGGTCGACTGGTCGGTCGACCGTGAGTGTATTATCAGCCAAACGGCTAGTTTTTTAAACATGTTTTAAAACGTTTTTTTATTCTCCAAACGAGGTTTAAGGCTAATTTTGGGTCTTATCTTTCTTATTTAGTCAAAATTATGTCTACCCTTTAATCCTGCCTATATCCTATAAATAGGGGTGGATGGGGTGAGGAAAATCACAACAATATTTGCAAAAGAAATCAAAGCTTAAGTATTCTTAAAAGAAGATTTTATTCTCAGTTTTGTGCTCTAATCTCTGATTTTTCTCTGAAGTTTTTGAATCAAAAACTCTCTTCTACTTTGTTTTACTTTCACTTACAAACCTTGAGCTTCAATCCTATACATTATTCTCTAGGGTTTTGTAAAGAAAAGTTTTTGAAAAGAGAGTTTGTGGTCTTTTGATCACCAAGTGATTATTGTATTTATGACTCCACTACCTTTGGACTAGAGGAATGTGATTGAGGAGTTGGGTACTGTCTAGTGGTTATAATCCTTTGTAGAATTTCTAGTGGATCGGAAATCCTTCTGGATGAAGGCGGGGACGTAGAGCTGGGTGCTCGAACCTCAAAATAAATTTCTGTGTTTGCGATTGGTTATTTATGTTGTTTACTTCTTTTCATTCATTCTTTTATTGTCTATCTATACTCCTACAATAAGATTGCATTGCGCACCTCAAACTTTATTTAGAGAAATCACGAGGAAGGAGTTCAGAGCCCTTCACGGGATATTCAGCTTCTAATCTTGCTTTAAGTGATCGTTGCATCATCTCATTTTTAAATTTGTGCATTGATTAGCATAATCACCTATTCACCCCCCCCCCCTCTAGGTGATTTCAGAATCCAGAGGAAAAGTAACTGTCAGAGGTTTAATATTGAACTTGGCAGTAACTTAATCACTGTTAGAGGTGTAGTGTTAAACTTAACAGTAATTGTCAGAGGTGTGATGTTAACCTTACAGTAGTCGATTTGTGGTATAAGCAATTTTGAGGATTTGTCATTCTATTGATGAGAATTGACAAGTGAAGTTGGAATGTCAGAAGTATAGTATTAACTTGACAAATTTGAAGACTTACTACTCCATATAGAGTTGAGACAAGTAAAGTTTGTACTCGCTGGGGAGTATTGAAGTTTTCATTGTCAGAGGTTTAATATTAACGTGACAGAATCCAGTTCATTTCATTAAAGAGATGAACACCGGTATTTTTTTTTTTTGTGATCCTATCATTCTGTGGGTGAAAATTGGTAAGAGATTTTGGAGGAGAGAGTGGGATCTAGACCACTAGGATTTTTAGCAAACCCTCAGCTATCAACGGATTTGGTGTGCCTTTACCAACTACCGTTTGAGTTGGGCTAGCCATGTTATTCCCCTTAGCATGGTGAGTTGTCGAAGACTTATGTTGGGCTTAAAAGCTAACATTTTCCTCTACCCTTGGCCGTCAGAGGCATCGGAGGTCCGTCAGAAGAGTAACTAAGCTAAAAAACTAGAGATTCGCTTTTTGTTTCTTCCTTAGTATTTACCTTATGCATCATGATGCAACTAGTGCTCGATCTAATAAAGGAAAGAAGCTCTTCTGGGATCTGGAGTTTTGATCAGAGGTACAGTATTAACTTGATCGGGGGAAGAGTGCTATCAAGGGTAGTACTTCTTCAAGAAAAAATTTGCCGGTGATTGGCATCATGAGCGTATCACCGTCTGAGGTTATGAGGCGATATGATCCATTTGAGTAAACCGACTCCACTACAAATGGTCCTTTTCATTTGGGTTGGAATTTTTCTATTGTCTTATTTGTCATTACCATAGGTCTTCTGATAGCCAAGACAAGGTCACCTTTCTTGAAAGTTCGATCCTTAACTTTCTTGTTGAAGGCTCTGATAATTCGAGCTTGGTAGAGCTCGATTTGCTGTTGGGCTTGCAGATGTTTCATCATAAAGCCTCTACTTCTTGGAGTCGCAGTTGATGTTTCTCCTCATTTGTCATCTCTGCTGTCAAGACGACTTGCAAAGATGGGATTTTGATTTCTAATGGGAGTACGACCTCACACTCATATACTAAGAAGAATGGTGTAGTCTTCGTTGGGGTTTGTACTGTCGTGCGATAGGTCCATAAGCATTCACCTAATTTGTTGTCTCAATCACGTTAGCTTTTTGAGACGAATTTCTTGAGAAGCTTGTCAATAGTCTTATTGAAAGCTTCCGCAAGGCCGTTAGCAACTAGGTAGTATGCCATTGAGGAAACACTCTAGATTCTGAACTTGCTGCAGAACCTCTGAAAAGCCTGACTGACGAATAGGGGCCCGTTGTCGTAGACAATTCGTCGTGGCACACCAAAATGGTAGATGACGTGATGTTTAACGAATTTAATCACATCAGATGTCTTTACTTCCCTCAAAGGAATAGCTTTGGCCCATTTAGAGAAGTAATAGGTTATGGCTAAGATAAATCGGTGTCCTTTGGATGATGGTGGGCTTATAGGGCCGATTACGTCCATCTCCCACATCTCAAATAGCCAGGTAGAAGTTGTAGAGCAAAGATACCCTGGTGCTTGATGGATAAAATCACCATGGACTTGACAGACGCGACATCGTTTGGAATAAGTGATGGCGTCAGGGATCATCCTAGGCTAATAATATTCCAATCTTCGGAGTCGATCCCCAAGCTTTGGACAGGGTTGATGAGCTCAATACATACCGTCATGCGCTTCTTTGAATACCTCATGTGCCTCTTTTCGTGAAAGACAGCGGAGAAAGATCCCGTCATGCGATCGACGATACAGTGTTCGCGTGATCGCATTATAGTAGAATTTGGGGGCTTTTCTTCTAATGACGGATGCTTCTTTATGATCATCAGGGAGGTTATCGTACAAGGCATAGTCAATGTAAGGGAATCTCCAATCCCTAGGCTCTGGGCCGACTGACGACTCAAGAGCTTCTTTGACTTGACAATCCCCTGTCAGATTTTGGTGATCTTCAAAAGCGATTCTTGGGCAATACAAGTCATGATTGTAGACAATTATTTCTCTACTACTCCAGTGGAAGGGCTAAAGAGGCAGCGAGAGATGCCAGTGCATCTGCATGCGTATTTTGCTGGCATAGTACATGGTCGATGTAAAAGTTTTTGAACCCCTCGGCCATAGAGATAGTTGCCTTGTAATAGGGTATTAAGTCTTCATGTCTGACTTCGTACTCCCCACGAACTTGGTTAACAATAAGTTTAGAGTCACCATTTGCCTCAAGATTTTTAACGCCAATCTCATCGGCGATTTACATTCCAATCAAGAGGACATTGTATTCCGCTACGTTGTTGGAGCAGGGCTCGGTTAATGAGAAAGCTCGAGAAATCACATAGTTCGGTGGGGAGACGAGTACTATCCCCACTCCGGCTATGACATGCCCTTGCGGACCTGTTCTCGGTGCACCGTCGAAGAAGAGTTGCCACACTTGTCTTTCAAAAGATGTCTGGATCAGACAAACTTCAGCGACTTCGTCTGGGAGATCCTCGTAAAGTTCAGTTGCCCACGGATCTGGATGCTCAGCTAGAAAATTCGCCACCGCTTGTTCCTTCACGGCTTTTTGTAGTAAAAAGCGCATTTCATATTGGGATAACAGTATAGCCCATTTTGTCAGTCGACCGTTTAGTGACGATGGCTTCGTCATGAGTAACCTCAAAGGGTTAACCCTTGATATGACGTTTATAGTCTGGCCCACCAAGTAGTGTCGCATTTTTTGGACGGAGAATACCAATACCAAACATTCCTTTTCGATCGAGTTGTACCGATGCTCGGCTCCGATCATAGTCTTACTCAGACGGTAGATTGCTTACTCATGTCCTTGATCATTATTCTGGAGCAAAGCTCCTAATGAATGATCCATCGCTCGAACATATATCAGGAAAGGTTTTTCGGATACCAGAGCTGTAAGGACCGGTGGTTGCGTGAGGTATCGTTTGATTTCCTCGAATGCCTGTTGGCAAGCATCATCCAAGATGAATGAGACACCCTTTTTCATCAATTTGATAAAGGGTTGGCATCTTTCAGAAAGATTTGAGATAAACCTTCAGATATATGCCAGTCGTCCTTGTAATCCCCTAAGCTCCCTGAGCTTTCTTGGAGGTTGTATCTCCTGCATAGCGCGAACTTTTTTGGGTCTAAATGAATTCCTTTGGAAGTTACCACAACCCTAGGATTTACCGCTGGCCACCCCCAGGAAGAATTTGGTGGGGTTCATCTTCAACTGATGTGCCCGCATGATTTCAAAGATTATCTTCAGATCGGCTATGTGATCACCTTTGGTGCGGCTTTTCATTGTGTAGGATCTATAATCAAAGCAACACAAACAGTAGAGGGGGGGTGAATAGTGTTTATAAAAATTTAAACAAACTACTTGCAGGAAAAAAATATTCACAAGATAAACTCAGAAAATTCAAACGCAAAGACAAGAGAGTTATCCTGGTTCGGTCCTTGTGACCTACATCCAGTCCCCAAGCAAATCGCTTGAGATTTTCCTTTCCTGATTTGTGTACACCCACAACCAATACCTTGTACACCACTTGACAAACGCTCTTTGCCAAATGTGCACAACTCCTCTTACACCAAGAGAACAAACGTCTTGTACAACTTTCTTCTACTCCCAAGAAGACGCCCTTGTACAAAATGATCTTCTTTGAATGATTACAATGATTCTATAAGCCTTGAATTTGAATGTGCTTATGGACAAGGTTTCTTATAGGAGGAATTTCAGAAATCTTCACAATTGAATTTGGAATTTGGTGAAGAAAATTGAAAGTGAAACAGGTTTTCAGAAAACAGAATTTTTGGAGAGAGTTTTAGGCTGAAAACTTTGGATTTGAATTGGTGCCTTAACCCTAGGACAATACCCCTATTTATAGGTGAAATCCATAGTAAGTTAGGGTAGTTATCAGGCCAAATTTGAATTTTGAAACGTTGGTTAACACACCAGAATTCACCAACTGCACAGCAGTTATCAACTGCTATTAGTCGACTTGAACAAGAGACTAGTCGACTAGCAGAACAAAATTTACACTGATTAGTCGACTACAACAAGGGGTTAGTCGACTATCTTTTGACTGATACAGATACTAGTTTCTAGAAAAACTGAATGTTGTCGACTATAGGAACTGTTAGTCGAGTATATAATGTGTTAGTCGACTATAGATATAGGGTAAGTCGACTAATTTTCATGTCAGACAGAAACAGAGAGTTAGGAAATATTTGTATAGGTTATTAGTCGACTTGGGAAATTGTATAGTCGACTAGGGTATCTGTTAGTCGAATATATGGAAGACAAGTCGACTAACTTTCATGACAGAGAACAAACAGAGACTTGGGTTATTGTTTTGGAAAGATCTAGTCGACTAGGGGTTTTGGAAAGTCGACTATATAATGGATAGTCGACTATATTAGAAGGTCAAGTCGACTTGGAAGGGAATTTTGTGTAAGTTTTCAAGGCTTTTCAAAATATTCTAAAAATACACAAAATATATCCAAAAATACCATAAGCTTCAACTGGCTTCAACTAAGGTTGAGTAATCATAAGTGCTTGTCCATCATCAAAATTTGTTCAACTTTGTAGTAGGCTTCAACATTCTCCCCTTTTTGATGATGACAACCTGTGATAACTTCCCCTGCAGCAAAACTCCCCTGCAGTAAATAGGTTATAACAAATGATTTGCCCCTGCAAAAAGTGTTAAGTTGCCCTTCCCTGCATTGTCATATGTTAGTATCCATAACATATATATATTTTCATAACACATATGTCAATGTTCTTGTCACAAAATTTCAAATTTTCAGATTCAATACATAGCAGATTTTCAGATTTGAAACATTCTGTCAGCAACACACGGAACATTATATATGTCAATTTGAACATAACATATTCAATACATAGCAGATTTTCAGATTTGAAACATTCTGTCAGCACACAGAACATTATTTATGTCAATTTGAACAGAACATAACACAGAATTGCACACAGAAACAGAACATATATGTACAGAGGTTCTCCCCCTTTGTCATTAACAAAAAGTAGAAAACATACATAAATAGATACTGTTTTCATACGGAAATACATATTAAAAAGAGTCTTAAAATAGAAAAATACATAAAAAAAGGTAAAATCGTAAAAACAAAAACACGAAGAAATGCCAACGCCATAATCTTCAAAGGTCGGATCCGGGAGGAGGAGGTGGCGGAAAATGTGTCTTGAGGAGGTTCAGAATCTCTGTTTGAGTTGATGCAAATGAATCCATCTGAAGTTGCATATGCTCAAAACGAGTCATCATAAAAAACTAATTTTGAAGCACTTGATTTGAGTGTCTTGAAGAACCTGTTGTTGGGCATGAAGAGAGGCAATCTCAACAGATAGTGAATTGTAGAAGGCATCAGTGTAAGAAGGAGGTGGTTGGTTTGGAGGTGGTTCAGTGAAAGGAGGTTGGGTAGAGGAAAATGGAGGTTGAGTGGAACTTTGTGGAGGTGAAGAGGGTGGTTGTGGAGGAGGATGAGGGATATCAGTAAGTTTCATGCGGTGAAGAACGGTACGATCAAATGGTTCGAATACTTTGACGACACTAGTTTCGGAATCAAGATCAATATGAAATTTCCGAAATACGTTGTGTCAAGAAAGCTCCATAAGGAAGAAAGGAAGTATGGGACTTAACTATAGTATCAAAAACAATTTTTGCCCAATTGACATCGAGGCCAGCCATAATTGCATAGACGCAAGTGGCTAACTCTCGTGAATAGTAGTTGTAGCTTCCAGTTTAGGGCAAATATTGTATGCAAGGATACGACCTATAAGACGTGGGATAGGCTTCAATTTGTTGTTTGTCATAGGTAATCCTTGTCCAGGCAAAAAGATACTAGATAAGACCTCTTCATTATCCATTTCAATATCATTTATCAAGAGACCGTTATAAGGAATGGAAAGAATACGGCCTATGGATTTGGGAGATAATTTTATATTTATACCTTTAACCAATGAATAAATGTGAACATCATCTTCATTATCTTCAAAGGTCAAATTAGTAAAAACAAGTTTATCAAGAACGGATAATAGCCTTGTCTAGAATCCGTAGAAAACATGTGAAGTAGACCACTATTTTGCAAATATGAGACAATGTCATAATCATAAAAGTCTTCATATTTAACAAAACGACCAGGTAGAATTTCTAGGGAAGACAATCTAATGAAATCCTCTTCTAGGGTAGGATTTTTGAGAAATGCCCTAAAATCAACTTGTGAAGATGAAGATGATGGCGTAAACTTAGTTTTCTTTGACCTAGACATGTTGAGAACAGAAATTGATGGAATATAACACAAGATATGAAAGGGAATTTCAGTGGTTTGAAGGATTTTACCAAGTTTTGGAAGTGGAAGAGAAGAAATCAGGGGAGAGTTCACTGCTGCAGTCGGCTGCTGCTGGCGCTCCTTGCTGCCTGGTAGTCGACTGGAGAATCGGCTGGAAGAAAGAAAGTGGGAAAGTCTAGGGTTTTGAAGAATGAAAGATAAGAATGAATGGTTGGGATTTAATCTTGAGTGATATCAAAGGTGAGGATTAAAAAAGAGAGTGTTATTGGATCCTTAACTTAAGAAAACGGGTCGGTTTCGAAAAATAAAAACTGAAAACAGAACACAGACTTCACAGAGTTAGTCGACTTGAGGGTTGGTACTAGTCGACTAATAAATTGACTAGTCGACTAGTAAATAAGAATAGTCGACTAAGTTTTGAAAAATCAAAAAGCTATGTCTCTGTTAATGTAAATTAGTCGACTGGGTTACTGTCAAGTCGACTAGGGTCTGTATAAGTCGACTAATATGGATAAGTAAGTCGACTAATTATGTAAAAAAAAATGCCTTTTAAAAATTCTGAAAAAATATTTAAAAATCAGAAAAATTGCAAATACCCAAATCTCTTCTAAATTTCATAAAAGTATCTTCTTTAAGAGGCTTTGTGAAAATATCTGCAACTTGAATATCAGTTGATATAAAATTTAAAGAAATGTCACCTTTAAAGCATGATCACGTAGAAAATGATGTCTAATATCAATATGTTTGGTACGTGAATGATGAACTGGATTTTTAGATAAATTAATAGCACTGGTATTATCACACATAATAGGTGAGTTTGTGATAGTCATGCCATAATCAAGTAGGGTTTGTTTCATCCATATAATTTGAGCACATGCAACACTAGCAGCGATATATTCTGCCTCGGTTGTTGATAATGATACAGAATTTTGCTTTTTACTGAACCATGATACTAGTGAATGTCCCAAAAAGTGACAAGTACCACTAGTACTCTTCCGATCAGATTTACATCCAGCAAAATCAGCATCACTATACGATAGTAAATCAAATGTGCTTGATTTTGGATAAAATAAACCATAATTGATTGTGTTATTTAAATATCGAAAAATCCTTTTCACTGCTTTAAGATGTGATTCCTTAGGATTTGTCTGATATCTAGCACATAAGCATACACTGAACATAATATCAGGTCTACTTGATGTAATATAAAGTAATGAACCAATCATACCTCGATAGAGTTTCTGATCAACATTCTTACCATTTTCATCTTTATCTAAAAATGTCGTCGTACTCATGGGAGTATTCTTATGACCAGAATTTTCATGCCAAATTTTTAGCAGTTCCTTTGCATACTTGCACTGGGAAATGAAGATTCCATCCTTCATTTGCTTTATTTGCAGACCGAGAAAGTAAGTAAGTTCGCCCATGTGGCTCATCTCAAATTCACTCTGCATGGTCTTAGAAAATTCTTGATAAAGATTATCGTTAGTAGATCCAAATAAAATATCATCAACATAAATCTGAATGATTAAGATATCTTTATCAACATGTTTAATAAAGAGACTTGTATCTGCTCTTCCCATCTTAAAATCAGAATTTAAAAGAAAACTTTTTAATCTATCATACCAAGCACGGGGTGCTTGTTTTAAACCATATAAAGCTTTCTTAAGTTTAAAAACATGGTTTGGAAATTTTTCATGTTCAAAACCTGGAGGTTGTTCAACATAAACAGTTCTTTAATAAATCCGTTTAAAAAGGCACTTTTAACATCCATTTGATAAAGTTTGAAATCATAAAACAAGAAAAAGCAAGTAAAATACGAATAGACAAGCCTAACTACTGGTGCATAAGTTTCATCAAATCAATACCTTCTTTGATTGTATCCTTGTGCTACTAACCTTGCTTTGTTCTTAATGACTTCACCTGTTTCATCAAGTTTGTTCTTAAAGATCCATCTGGTACCGATGACTGGATGATCAGTAGGACGTTGTACAAGATCCCAAAACATCATTTCTGACAAATCGGTTCAACTCTTCTTGCATGGCAATCGTCCAAAAATCATCCTCACATGCTTCTTTGATATTCTTCGGTTCAATGAGTGATATGAAGGCAATTTGTGCCATGTAGTTCAACTTGGATCTTGTCTGAACGCCTTGATTTATGTCTCCAATAACCAAATCTCGTGGATGATTCCTTACTTCAAACATATGCTTTCGGTAACTCGATGGGAGTCTCATCATCCTTAGAAATGTTACTATCAACAGAAGATATAACAATATTATCAATAGGAGTATCTATGATATGATCATCATCATGTGGAGAAGTATTAGAAATAGGCTTAGTCAAGGATTCATCAAATTTAACATGTAATGATTCTTCAATAGTAAATGTTTTCTTATTAAATATTCTATATGCTTTACTTTGAGTAGAGTATCCAACAAAAAATACTTCATTGGATCTAGCATCAAATTTATCTAAAGCATTTTGTATTTAAGATAAAGCATTTACATCCAAAAATCTAAAGTAAGAAACTTTTGGAATCCTATTATAAAACAATTCATAAGATGTTTTGTTTAAAAAAGGTCGAATAAGTACACGATTTAAAACATAACAAGCAGTAGAAATAGCTTCAGCCAAAAATATTTTGGTAAATTACTGTCCATAAGCATAGTTCTAGCACATTCTTGCAAAGTCCTATTCTTTCTCTCTACAACACCATTTTGAGGAGATGCTCTAGGAAATGTAAAATTATGTGTAATACCATACTTATCACAGAATTTTGAAAAAGATTCATTTTCAAATTCTCCTCCATGATCACTTCGAATAGTGACTATGTTTAGAGACTTTTGATTTTGAATTCTTTTACAAAAACTTGCAAATTCATCAAAAGTATCATTTTATTTTTTAAAAAAATTACCCATGAAAACCGTGAAAAATCATCAACAATAACAAAAACATATCTACTCTTGTTTAAAGAAGAAACACGAGTAGGACCAAATAAATCCAAATGCAACAATTCTAAAGGTCTCTTAGTAGAAACTAAATCTTTAGATTTAAAAGATGATTTAACTTGTTTTCCTAATTGACAAGAATCACAAAAATAATCCTTTTTAAAAGCAATTTTTGGAAGACCTTTAACTAAATCAAATTTAGAAATCTTAGAAATAGTTTTCATATTCAAATGACCAAATCTTTTATGCCATAAAAAATAATCATTATTAGAAGCAAGTAAACATAAGTCATCATTAGATGATATGCAAGATATAGATAATTCATAAATGTTATTGTTACGAAAACCTTTGAATAAAATATCTTTCATGTTAGTATCATAAATAAGACATGCATCTTTTTCAAAAACAATTTTATAACCCTTATCACATAATTGACTAATACTTAATAGATTGTGTTTTAAACCTCTTACCAAAAGAACATTTTCAATAAGGGGTTTTGAAATGTTACCAACTATGCCGGGTACCAATAACCTTTCCTTTGTTATTGTCTCCAAATATCACTGTACCTCCTTTTTGATTTGAACGGAAGACAGTAGTTGAATGTATCCGGTCATGTGTTTGGAACACCCACTATCAAGTATCCACTTCTCTTTAAAAGGTACCTATAAGATAAAACAATTTGTATGGTACCCATCATGATAGGGTCCGAAAAAGATTAGCCTTTAGGAATCAAATCCAATTGGAATTTGGTTTCCACTTGTTTGTATAAACATTATTCTCAGAATTACACACATCATGTATATAAGATGCAATATAAACATTTTTATCAATTGTATTTAGATTCTTAGAAACCCATATAAATTTGCATCTAATCTTTTGAAATAGTATTTCTTTTCACAAAAGAATTATATGGATTATTATTATGAAGATGTGTAGATTTTACAAAATTGGTTTTTGAACATCCAATACCAACATGAGTAGGTTTTAAAATTTTATCTTTTGAAAAACTAAGACCAAAATGATTGTTAGACATCTTTTGAGAAGATAATAAAACATTTAAATTCTCTTTTCCTTTATTAAATTTAGTTACGTTTTTCAAAAGATCTTCATACTTAATTTGAAACTAGTCATGTCTTTATCTAAAATAGTAATTCTAGAATTTAAAGCAATAGTTTCCTTTTTAAGTAAAGAATTCTCTTTAAGAAAATTTCATTATTCTTTTTAAAGATGCAATAACTTTTTCAAAATCTTCTTTTTGAGAACTTAAAGAGGATGTTTGAGAAACAAAAACTTGTATTTTCATTAATGAGTCTTTCATTTTCCTTTATTAAAACTTTATTTTAATCTTCTTATTTTTGAAATTATTAAACAATTCATTAAAGGCTTCTAATAAATCATCATAATCTTGTACCTCATCTTCTTGGGCCATGAAGCAGATATTGGCGGTTTCCGTTGCTTCTTCTTCGTCAGAGGAAGATGAGTCGCTATCATCCCATGTTGCTTGGAAGGCTTTCTTCTTCTTGTTGAACTTATTGAAGTTCTTGAAGTGTCCTTTTGATTTCATCAATGGGCAATCCTTCTTTATGTGGCTGGTTTGTTACACTTAAAACAAGTAGGATTATCGTTAGTATCTTTATTCTTTTTAAACTTACCTTGTTTTAAAAACCTTTTGAACTTTCTTGAAAGCATTGCCATTTCTTCTTCATCGTCATCCGAATTGTCCGTGTCGGAGGATGCATGGAAGGCAAGTACTTTCTTCTTGGAATGTTATTGTTCATCCTTCTTCCTATCTTCTAACTGCACTTCATATGCCATTAGATTACCGATTAGGTTTTCTAATGTCATAGTTGAGAGATCATTCGCCTCTTCAATTGCGGTTGTCTTCTTCTCCCATTCTGGTGTGAGTGCACGAAGGATCTTACGAACTCTTTCAACTTGAGTGTAGTCCTTTCCAAGAGATGCTAATGAATTGGTAATGTCGGTGAATCTTGTAACCATTTCGGATATGGTTTCATTCTCCTTCATTTTAAATAACTCAAACCTGTGGACAAGAACAGATATTTTAGATTCCTTAACTTTATTTGTGCCTTCGTGAGTTACCTGAAGAGTATGCCATATTTGATGTGCAGAAGTGGCTGTTGACACACGGTTGAACTCTTCTTGTTTAAGGCAAAAATAGAGCATTCATCGCTTTGGCATCAAGATTTGCATTCTTCTTTTGATCTTCACTCCAAGCATTGTAGTTGGTTGTTGGCTTGGTGTATGATGCTTCTACGATGTTCCAAAGGTCGTAGTTGAGCGATTGCAAGTAGATCTTCATTCTACACTTCCAATAGTTGTAGTTGGTTCCGTCAAATAGCGGTGGACGTTGTGTAGAATGTCCTTCTTTGAATTGTGACGAAGGGAACTCCGTTGCCATCCTCGTATGGTTGTTGCCTTGAACCCGCTCTGATACCAAATGTAGGATCTATAATCAAAGCAACACAAACACTAGAGGGGGGTGAATAGTATTTATAAAAATTTAAACAAACTACTTGCAGGAAATAAAATATTCACAAGATAAACTCAGAAAATTCAAACGCAAAGACAAGAGAGTTATCCTGGTTCGGTCTTGTGACCTACATCCAGTCCCCAAGCAAATCGCTTGAGATTTTCCTTTCCTGATTTGTGTACACCCACAACCAATACCTTGTACACCACTTGACAAACGCCCTTTGCCAAATGTGCACAACTCCTCTTTACACCAGAGAACAAACGCCATGTACAACTTTCTTCTACTCCCAAGAAGACGCCCTTGTACAAAATGATCTTCTTTGAATGATTACAATGATCCTATAAGCCTTGAATTTGAATGTGCTTGTGGACAAAGTTTTTTATAGGAGGAATTTCAGAAATCTTCACAATTAAATTTGGAATTTGGTGAAGAAAACTGAAAGTGAAACAGGTTTTCAGAAAACAGAATTTTTGGAGAGAGTTTTAGGCTGAAAACTTTGGATTTGAATTGGTGCCTTGACCCTAGGACAATACCCCTATTTATAGGTGAAATCCATAGTAAGTTAGGGTAGTTATCAGGCCAAATTTGAATTTTGAAACGTTGGTTAACACACCAGAATTCACCAACTGCACAGCAGTTATCAACTGCTATTAGTCGACTTGAACAAGAGACTAGTCGACTAGCAGAACAAAATTTACACTGATTAGTCGACTACAACAAGGGGTTAGTCAACTATCTTTTGACTGATACAGATACTTAGTTTCTGGAAAAACTGAATGTTGTCGACTAATAGGAACTGTTAGTCGACTATATAATGTGTTAGTCGACTATAGATATAGGGTAAGTCGACTAATTTTCATGTCAGACAGAAACAGAGAGTTAGGAAATATTTGTATAGGTTATTAGTCGACTTGGGAAATTGTATAGTCGACTAGGGTATCTGTTAGTCGACTATATATGGAAGACAAGTCAACTAACTTTCATGACAGAGAACAAACAGAGACTTGGGTTATTATTTTGGAAAGATCTAGTCGACTAGGGGTTTTGGAAAGTCGACTATATAATGGATAGTCGACTATAGTAGAAGGTCAAGTCGACTTGGAAGGGAATTTTGTGTAAGTTTTCAGGGCTTTTCACAATATTCTAAAAATACACAAAATATATCCAAAAATACCCATAAGCTTCAACTGGCTTCAACTGAGGTTGAGTAATCATAAGTGCTTGTCCATCATTAAAATTTGTTCAACTTTGTAGTAGGCTTCAACACATTGCAATGTCATCAACATAGCATTCCACTGTTTTACGCATGTGCTCGTGGAAAATTGTACTCATAGCTCTCTGATATGTTGCCCCCGCATTCTTCAGTCCGAAGGGCATGACAGTTTAGCAATATACCCCCAATGGTGTCCTGAAAGAAATATGTTTTTTCATCATCAGAATATATTTTTATTTGATTATACCCTGAGAATCCATCCATGAAAAACATTCGCTCAAACCCGCATGTATTGTCAATCATGTTGGCCTAGAGGCCTTCCACTCTAGTTTTAATAATGATTAACTTATGTAGTTATAGTTTACTAATAATCTTGTGATGTTAAGTTTTAGATACTTAACCAAGATATTAGTAGGTGATTAGCTTCAATAAAGGTGTTTTGGAGCTTCACATGGTGATTCAAGAGCCCGAGCGTCAAAGTTCATATCTAGCACTCATTGGAGTCAAGCTCGGTGGATCATATTTGGATCGAGTTGACTTGGAGACGGCGCTCTACAAGAAGACTTCGGTACATAGTTTATGTTTTAGATCCATTTGTTAAAAATTAGATAGTGTGATATGCTCAAGTTCACAACACACACACTTGTTTAAGTTTCATGTTTATTAGTTTTCGGTTTTGGTTTAATCGATCTTGATTTTCATGAATAGATAGAATCAACAAATTTACATAGTTTAATGTATATTAGATTTGTTCTATATACATGTATACTTCAACTATTTAAACAAACTTAGTTTGATAGTCTATTTTATAAGTTTGGAGTTTTGGTATTTTAACAAAACTTATTTTTGGATTTATTGTCAAAAATATTGATATATATCTTTATATGTATATTGGATTATATCCATATACTATATGCTTCAAGTTGTTTAAGTATCATGTTTTTGTATTTAGATGAGTTTTGGACAAAACGATTTTTTCATCTCAAAAATCCAAGTTTTAGAAAATACAGAATTTGGTTTTCGATAAAATTTCCATAACACAAAAAGAGTTCAAAATGTTTGTAACTTGGTTGGATTTGTACTTAAATAAGTTGTATTTCAAAGAGAATATAAGAACTTATTTTTGTAGATTTTTGGAGATTTTATGGGATTTAATAGGATAATAAAAACTCAGTTTTCAAATCCTGATTTCAGTCTGCCAGGCTCTGGCGGTCGACCGGAACGGTCGACCGGATGTGCACAAAACTTGCACAAGGCCATATCAGTTGGCCGGTCGACCGAGCGGTCGACCGACTGAAGGCAACCCACTCTCGGGTTTCCCCGGTCGACCAGGCGGTCGACCGGCCAGAGAGTTGTTGCTCTCTGGTTCAGGGCGCGATCGACCGGGCGGTCGACCGGAAAGCTCAACGGTCACTTTTTTGACCGTTGGTCGGCCGACCGGCTGGTCGACGGAAGGCCATTCTGGGCCTAGTCAGCTGCTAACGGGTAGATTCTCTTGGGGCCTATATAAATCCCATTTGAGAGCTATTTTAGAACAAGATTTTTAAGGAGAAAAATTTCATACTCTTCTAGTGTTTTTCAGCAAAAAGTTTGGGTTCAAAATTCTCATTCTCTATTTGTTTTTAAAGTGTTTTTAATTCAAAGAAAATAGTCTTTTGGGAATTTGTTTTTGGTCTAAAATTTTATACCTATTTGGAGTTTTCCCAAGTGATTTTCTTTGTTCAAAACACTTTGTTTTCTCACACTTTAGCTTATCATTCTATCCTTTCTATAGGATTTTGTTTTTGTGGGAAAAAATTGATTTGTGGTCTTTTGATCACTAAGTTATAAACCCTCCTACTTTGTGTTATCCCTCTTGTGTAGAGGTTGATTATTGGAGTGGTGGTTAGCTCCCTTTAGTGAAAGGTGGAGATTGTGTTTAGCTCCCTCTAGTGAGAGGTGGAGTTTGTATTGGAATCCCTCAAGTGTGGTGATTGGTGTTTGTTAGCTAAGTGCCTACCCCTCTTGTGTGAGGTGGTCTTTGTGTTTGTAATTGAGAGAGAAGTTGTGTACTCTCGATTGTATTGCCCCAAATTCTCAGTGGAGGTTCCCTATGTGGGAGTCCTGTGTGGACAAGTTAGTGAAAATTCTTTTGTGTGAAGGGGGGGACGTAGAGCTGGGTGCTCGAACCTCGAAACAAATCTCGGTGTTTGCGTTTGATCCATTGACTCAACTCTCTCTATTACTTTGTGCCTTGCATCATTCACATTGTCATATCATACTTATATGCTTGGTTGTGATTGCTTGTGTGCCTCACTTGTGTCAAACCACGAGAGCTTCATATAGCACCTCAACTCTTATTCAGAGGAATCAAGAGGAGTTAGTCCAGAGCCCTTCACCGGGAATTCGGCTACACTCGTTGGTTACACTAAGTGTGTTGCCAATTTAGTTTTTAAATTCTGCATTTTATTCATTAGATTAGCCGTACACATATTCACCCCCCTCTAGGTGTACTTACAATCATGACATCCGTGATTGGGAGAGGGAATTCGTCTTTAGGACAAGCCTCATTTAGATCGCGAAAATCAATGCAAATCCAGAGCTTTTCATTCTTTTTGGCAACGGGGACGATATTGGCTAACCAATTAGGAAGTTGCTCTTCCCTGATGAACTCAGAGTCTATGAGTTTTTTGATTTCTGACTGGATTGCATCCATTATTTTCGGACGGAACCCTCGCTGCTGTTGTTTGACTGGCTTCACGTCTGAGTTGATGTTAAGGCAATTCATAGCCACTCGAGGATCAAGCCCAGGCATGTCCTCATAATTCCAAGCAAAAACATCTATATACTCATGAGAGATATTAAATCTTCTTTCTCAGAGGATGATAGGTTTTCGCTTATAAAGATGGGCTTAAGATTAGCCTCATCTCCCATATTAATCTGGGCAACTTTATCCTCCGTGGTGGCTAGCGTTGTTCAAAGCGAGTATCCTAGAGAGTATTTAGTTGCTTGATCTAAGAATCTGTATTAGGCTAGATCATTTCTTCATCTCTGTCTTCCAGGTGGCTTGCTGAAACCATATATACTGAAAGTTCTCCGAAGAGGTTATCAACACTAACATCTGACTCCCACGATGACGTGCCAGATGAGTAGTTATGGTATAGTAACTCTTCAGACTCAGAGGCTGACGGAATTGGGGTTGACACATAACCCAAACCCCTACGAGTTCGATGGTAATAATCTGGGGTTTTCACTTTCGAAACGAAAGACCGGAGTAGTGTTCTTCTTCCTTTGTCAAAGTTCAACCTAGAACCGTTTGTCAGATCATACCCCATGCTTTTCATCATTCTGAGTATACTTGGTTAATAATGGGTGAATTGAGGAGGTTCATTCTCACTTTCTAACTCTTCACGAGACATCAGTTCGGACTTGATTTGTCTGAAAAGGATTTGTTTTGGCCTTTGCGTCTTGCTGGGACCATGAATACTGATTCTTGCGCATCACCGATATCTTAGTACGTTTCGAAGGATGACTTCATTGGTACATGCAATGATGTCAGAGCATCCATTACCGACCAGGGGTCATTATCCACTTCGATACTAGTGTCTGATGGCACTGAATCAGAAGCGAGCACAGAAAAGTAAGTCAAATTTAACTCTTCATTAATATACCACCCGCCTACATCATTGGCGGTGTTATTAACATCGAGCTTATTAATACTCGTTACAAGTGGATCTAATTCCCACATGCACTCTTCTTTCTCTGGCTCAGTGTCAGCTTCATTATTAGAGTCTGGTTCCTCTGGTTGTAGGTTTACGTTTGTTTTCAGAGAGTCCTGGTACAGGAGAGAGTCTGTGAAATAGTTCTCTACCCCCTTAAACGGATGCCTTTCAGCAATCAACGTTCGTACCTTCCCACTTCCGTCAATGTGTTTCATAACTTGGTGGAGAGTGGAGGGGACGATGGAATTACGATGAATCCATGGTCGTCCAAGTAGCAAATTGTATGAAGTGTTGGCATCGATCAAATAGCACGTCACTTCGGACTTTAAGTCCCCAATTTGGCATTTGAGCCTGATCTTCCCTATTGGGCGCGTACCATTGGCATTGAAACTATAAATAGTAGTCAGGGTGGCGCTCAATCGATGGTAGGAATCCCTAAATGTTACATGACCCGGCGAGACATAATGCTCAACGCGGATCCTGGATCTACCTGAATACGGCTTACCTCAGATGATCCAATATACCCTGTGAAGTATAGGGGCCGATCATGTTTCCCGTTAACCTGCATATCATCTGCCGTGAAGGTGATGCAGGGAGCATTTTGGGAGGCATGGAGACAATCCTCTACATCTTCCTCTCGTAGTCCAGCTGGTATCTGGGTCATGAAGAGCTTAGCATTGGCTAGGGCTTCCCTCAGAGCTTCTCTGGTTGACTTTGATAGCCTCAGGAGCTCGTAAAGGGTGATTCTGGCCGGGAATTGGCCAGTTGAGCCAGGACGTCAAAGCGGTAAGGTATTGTAGATTCTTCCACGTTGTCCTTTGGGAGAGCTTTAGAAAACTGAAGCTCTTTCTGGTTCTCCACCGGTTGTTTCGTGAGGGCTTGGCTGACTCTGTAGTGGGTTTAGGAGGGTTTGCCACCATTTCATCATACTTTTTTGAAATATGACTGACCCGTACGAGTTTCTCCCTTGAGTGGTTTATTAGGTTTTGTAGCAAGAACTATTGTTTCTCTTCTGAATCAGTTAGTGAGGAAACATTAGTTTCTGCTTCTCGGGAAGAAGCGCACACCACATTATAGGACGAAGCTTTCGCCTTGCCTTTGGACCTTCTGCTGGTAACAGTGGTCCATTGCTGGCTGTCCACAAGGTCGGGATGAACCCACATAATTTTCCCCTGAGGTGTGGGGACAGGTACAAGACCCTTCTCTTGTTGATGATGAGGGTCCATATTGATCATTCTTAGTTCCCCTTTCGGGATGGGAACTACTCCGGACGGTGCTGAAGGCTGTCTTTCAAACTGGAGGAATGATGTCATATTAGCCGTCACTTTCTTCTGCTCTGGATGGAGTTTTAGTAACTTTGCATCAATTAGAGCCTGAAGGATGTCTTTAAAGACTTAACAACTCTTGGTGGGGTGCCCCAGCATCCTATGATACATGCAATAGTTAGGATTATCGTTTTACCTACTTCTTCAGGACGTCTAGCTTCAGGAAACTTCAATCTGTTGCTCTTTTGAGTAACTTGAACAACGAATCAATATGTTGTCTTTGAAGGAATACTGCTTATTGGCGCGTGGCTCACTTGAAAAGCCACTTCCCTTGACCGGCTGAGGTTTGACAGGGAATTTTATCTCTGTCGCCAAGTTATCTTTTCTTTTTGGTTGAAAAGATATTTCTGGCGTGCGCCTTGTCGACCTTTCGGGTCTGGGTTTGTTTTTCTTCTGCCCTAACCCTGGCGATAATTTCTTCAGCCTGTTCACCTTGTTGGACCAATTGTTTCAGGTGCGACTTTCAGAAACTCCTATTTGGGCTAGGAGTGACATTTGTAGATTATGGCGGCATGTTTCTACCAGGGTGACCTGGGTCATACCGCTAGGACATTGGAGTACCATATTCTGAATCTCTCTACAAATGATTTGACTGACTCTCCCTTTCGCTGCTTTATGGCTAAGTGAGTAGGTATTGTGATCTATGAGTCATCTTCAAAAAAGTGCGTTAGGAAGAGCTTCTCCAGATCACTCCAATTTTTAATGGAGCCTTTTGGGAGCTTCATAAACTATTCAAAGGCAAGCCCTTTTAGAGTGCCGATGAACAAACGTGCCAAGATGGCATCATTATCTACCACGTTCCCCGTCTGAGACTTGAAGTAGTAGATATGTTGGTTCGGTGACCGTTTGCCGTCAAACGCCTGTAGGATCAGAGCTTTGAACTTGGGGGGTATGGAACAAAGTCCCACTCAGCCGGATATGGTCGGACCACTCCAGCTTCTTGGAGGCCTTTCCGATTGGTAAGGCCTTTAGACGTTGCTCCAATTGACTCATTCTTTTAGAATGAATCCTTCCATGGTCCGGGTTGCCTTCCCCCTTAGATGAGGATTTAGATGACTCAGAAGTAGATTACTCTTTCTATTCAATATGTACAGAAGATGAGCTTTCTCCTTCTTTTCGTTTGCCTTTAGACTTTTTAGAGGAGGTTTATCAGTTGACTTCCTCTTGTCTTCAAGCAATTGTGCAAGCATCTATTTGAGGGAATCGATGGATTCTTGTTGAGTACGAATCATCTCAAATTGTTCCCTCTGGACCTGGGCTTGTTGTTCAAAGCACCTGGTTGTCTCCTCAGGAGTATTTATCATGTACACGAGGGCTTCCTTCTCTATAGAAAAGTTTGAAACATGCGATTCTGCAACGGCGGAATGTGATTCATTTACTTCAATGCCCTGAGTTAGGGCACTGTAGTTGATCGGGACGACCGCACCAGTCCGAGTGCGAGTATGCCGATACACTCCTTCTGGTTCCGTGTCGGACTCATCGGAGCTGACGATTGGTTGTTTTTCCCTACTTCTGCTTGCCATGTTTGAAGTGATTTCAGGGTATTCCGCATCAGAGAAGGTCCTCCTTCTGCAGGAGCGATATCTTTTGGCTGATCGGAAAGTTAGGGTCAACTGTCTGAATATCGACCGTCGGCTCGCATGTGAACTGCAGCGGTACTCAGAGAGCATTGCTGTAATAAGTTGTTCACAGCAACAAGATGGAGTGATCAAATTAGCACTCTTCTTCTTTGTCAAATAATCTCTTAGATCTGTCAGAGAGGAATCAAAGAGATTAACCTCGAATTGTCGAGGGCTTTTCAGCTTCTGAGAGCTATCCTCGATTCGCAAAGCTGAGACGCAAGGTTCTGAGATGCGGAGCTCACGTCCTGTAAGATAAACGTGGCTCTCGCATTTTGGCTCTGAAACGATAGTCTTGCGCCTCTGCTGAGAAGAGACGCGGCTATCGCATTGCTGATTGTCGCATCTGGCTAGCGACACTTGAGAAACATAGGCCTTCTGGGTCCCACGTATAATTATAGAGGCGTGGGTCCCGTGTCTCGGATGAGGGGCACGGAACTCGCGCTGCTGATCGTCGCGTTTGGGAAGTGGAGCTCCAGAAACGCAAGTTTGGTCAGCCTCACGTTTAGGTTTCCAAACGCGGACTTCACGTGTCTAACGTGATTTAGAAGAAACGCGGGCTTGAATCTCACATTCTACATCTGTTAGGCAGACAGTTGTTCCAGCTTCTCGCGCCTATATTTGACACGCACACCGTCTCTATCGTTGCTCAGCATTCCGGTTACGCCGTACGGGTTGATGGGAACCCCCGGTCGTACGGGTTGATGGGAACCCCTGGTAACTTGGTGCGGAGGAAGGGGATGGGCATGAACGGGTTGAACATCAACAACGTTAACCACGCGAGTCTCATGGGAGATGTTGACGCATGCGTTACGTATGATGCGGTTAGCCACGACATCCTTCTTGCCAGTCGTGTCTGAGGGGATCTCAAAGCGGACTCGAGAGCTAGTCCCCGAAGAGACTTTGCGGTACTGCCACGCCTTAGGGCTCTTGGAGCCAGAAGCGAGGAACTCTTCATACTTTGCCTGGTCGAACTCCACGACAAGTGATTCGACCGTTTTTCCCATATAGGTGACGTCACCTTGCGCCACAGCTTGCTCATCAGTAGAGAAAGTATTCCCCAGCGGAGTCGCCATCTCTTGTTTGTTGGGGGAAAATTGAAGATCGAGGAGTAAATTCTTTATTGGATTGTAAAGAAAGTTACAGCAGATCAATTATCCTCTTACAAGAGAGGGAGATACTCAAGCCTGTATCTCCCTTTATTTAGTGCCGGGTTCTTAATGTGGCGATGGAAAGTGAATCTTATTTTCTATTGACCGGGTGAACGTCAGGACCTCTTGGGAATCCCCTCTTTGGATAGTAGACGAAGTAACACAGCTTCTGTCTACCAAGAATCTGAAAGAGATTGTAGGCAAAGAACGAACTTGTACGCAGCAAGTTGTTCAAAAGAGTTGAACTCTCTCTTTCTTTTCAGCTGAAAATCTTGTCGCGTCTACGGCTTACAACTGAAGTTCTTTTTATCAAGAATTCTCCCACCCTTTTTCATAGCAAACTGGGCTATTTATAGAGGTTTCAGGGGGTAAACGTGTCCCCTAGAAACTCTCCACAATGGGGGTTAACTCCCTCATTAAATGGGTAGTAATTGACCCAGTAATGAGGACAGTTATAACTGAGACGCGGGTTTCGAGCCTCGCGTCTTGTTGCTAAAGTGATGCTTGAGGAACGCGAGCTTCCAATTCTGCGTTAAGTTTCACGTGAGATGCAGGCTTTGGACCCTGCGTCTTGGCACTGCAATAATACTGAGACGCGGGTTTCAACCCTCCGTCTCGATCCTCGCAGTGATGTTGAGACGCGAGTTTCAACCCTCGCGTCTTGGTGTCGTGCTGGTGGCGATGATTAGCCTTGCGTCTGGAGCTTGGATTCTGCTTTTTGCAGACTTGTCTTCAGTGATTTTTAGACAGTCTATAACTGGCTGGTCCCCTGAGAGAGTTTATTCTCATAGCTGACCTCCCACTTCCTCTACTCGACCCTTGGCTTCCGTGCATCATTGGGCAATTTTTCTTTAAATGTCCTATTCCTCCATAATTATAACAAGTCTTCTCTTGAATATAGTTTTCAAAATGGTTCATCTTAACTTTTGGCACCAAGGGGCCTCCGAGATTCTAGGGTGGGATACAGATGTTGTCTGTGCTTTCTGAAAAGTGCCTCTATTCCTCAACCATGATCCTCTGCCTCTGGACTATTCTTTTCTTTGAAGAGTTGCATTAAACCCAAATTCTTTATTACTGGTAGATCCTGGTGTCACCGATACCGATGGTCCCTGATATCGGGGATGCCTCAGGCTGGATAATTCCTTCGCCCAGTCTTTTTGACTTTTTTGTATATTCATTTCTACCTCCAAGGCTTTTTCCACAGCTTGAAGATAATTCCTTAGTTGTAGGGGAACCAATCTGCCTCAAATTTCTGATTTCAGGCCCTTCACGAACCTTTTAGTCTTTTCTGCTTCACCCTTCACCAAGACATCAGCATATCTGGATAATTGGATAAACTTCTGGTCATATTGGGATACATTCATCTGACCTTGTCGTAATTCCAGAAACTCTGACGCCATCTTATCTCTGGCCGTCTCTGAAATATACTTTTCAGTGAATTTATTCACTAAGAATTCCCTGCTAATTAGTTCTCTTGTGCTTTTCACACTATCTTTTACTGCCCTCCACCAGTGCTCTGCTTCCTTTTGAAACATGAAGGAAAAGAAGGATACTCTTTGCTCATCGTGCAATTCATTACATCCAGAATCTTTTCTATCTGGATGAGCCATCCTTCAGCTTGTAAGGGATTCACCTCCCCTACGAATACTGGTGGTTTCATCATTTGGAACTGTTCTAATGCTCGGTGGGAATTGTTATCATTAGTTCTTGTCATTAACTGGGTGAGCCACTCCGGCATAACCCCGGAGCTCCACGACTTCCTCCCATCTGTGTTTCTGAATCTTCATTACTGTCCATGGGGTGTGCACTCCCCATCACACTATAGTGTGAAATACCAAGTGATAATGGCTCATCGGGTGGCGGTTGATTTAGATCCATGTGTCCTTCCTATAAGATGAGGATGTCTAGTTAACATACTTCACATATATGAAAGCAATTTAGATAAAATTCGTAGTTTCATGTAATCACTTTAGTACAACATTCATTGTCATTTGCTAACAAGCAACTTGCTATACACACACACACACACACACACACACACACAAATCCCAAAACAGATACAAGGATATTACACTGATATATCTACCCTTTTGGATATCCGAACTAACCCACATGCATGCATAGAAGATGTGCCAGGGCATATACAACAAAAACTCCCAAGATATCCATCAACTAGCACACTAGGCTTGTACATATACATATCAAAAGTAATTACTTATAGATTCATCCATCATAGGGTAGAGTCTCCCCACTCGAGTCCCTACTAGTACTGCTGCTATCCTCGCTATCATCGATGTTTTCCTCAGAGTCTTCCCCTCGTAATTCGTCTCCTTCGCAACACCAGTCGCCCAGATCATCATATAAATCCATGTCATCTTTCCATTTTTCATACCAAAAGAGACCTCCATAAGTAAATCCTCTTCGGATCTCTTCCCTTAATGCACTTGTATCCCCCGTCTCTCCTACATCAAGTGAATCCCCAGCCAAACTCTCCGTATCGGCGATGGTCAAATCAGACTCATTAGACACCTAAGACTCAACCTCCTCATGCTCTATATATACTGGGGCTGAGAATATAATCTCTGGGTTGGTCTCATCAGACTCATAATCCCAATCCATGGAACCTACCCGAACTATCCAAGCTGGAGACCGGCCAATATTTGTCAGAGTTCCCCATTTACATATAAATAAGGAGTCATATCAATCTCAACTCATATAAATAGTCTAGATATACTGCTAATTTCATACAACAAGAAAGAAAATAATGTATATATACACATATTTACACTTAGCCTTTCAATTCATTTGTTCCGTTTGCTGTAATCTACCGTAAGTTTTAAGTTTCAGAATAACTTAGGTTCAATAGATAATTCAGTATATTACCTCATCTCAGTGTCCCATACGACTAATAGCTGTTTCTGAGAGCCCGCACTCTCAGCCAACTCACCCGAATCAGAATGTGTGGGCACCCCAATTCTGATGCGAGGACATAATCAATTACCGCTTGACTCACGGTTAATCCGTCACATAAAACCCGCTACATTACTATAATCACTCAAGGTCGATCATATAAGCAATACTCACACGTACATACACATTAAGCCTAACAATTCTATTGCCTCCTACCTCTGACTTAACCTTCTCCTTCTACTTATAACCTGGCTCTGATACTAACTGTAACGGTCTCAGTCTTAATATTTTCCTTTAAATGTGGGGCCCATTAAAATACAATGCTTCAAGTTCGGCTAGCATCAGCCTACTTATGGGTTCACCACATTTCACGCAAAATATACATATAACCTCGGCATGATTTCATCTATATCAAGTTTCCAACATTATTTCAAATAAACCCGGTATGACAATCCATAAGCCTACACATTTCTACTCCATAACTTCCATTTCATGAACAAGATTCAAAGTCAAATACCTAATAACACAAGCATTTCATACATTATGATGTATTATAAAAGTTTATGGAAGCATCAACATAGAAAGTTTTATATAGTATTTCTTAAATAATATACACATTCTTAAACAATATACACGTAAGATGGAACATGCCAAAAGGTGAAAATGATCTCGCGCTGCCACCTATCCCGTATATTGGCGTTAGGCGGGTCCTTTGCCTTTATCCAAACCTGAAGGTGATTAATATAACAGGGTGAGCTCAACAGCTCAGTGAGTAAAACAATAAATATATATATGACAATTAGTTCTATCTATTGAAATTTATTCTTATGATAACAAATGTAATTTGTACTAATTTTGTGTATTTTTAGATATTTATTAAAAGTCTTGACCACACATAGTAATTAATCTTATTAGTCGACTTGACCCTTCCTATTGTCAACTAATCCAGATACTAGTCGACTTATCCTAAATCTATAGTCGACTAAGTCCTGTCTAAAAAAAGACATCCTCTCTGTGGGTATTGGGTTTATAGGGTAACGGGTTTAGAAACCCAATAGGGTTATTGTATCCAAACTCGACCCATTAACAGACCGAACCCGCTCCAAAACCCATTAAATGTAAGTTTACAGAAAACCCCCTGTGATTATTTATTATTTGCTTTTCAATATTTTTATTACAAATTTAACCCCATTTTATTACTTTTAGCGTTCGGGTTATATCGGGAGCATCCGGACTCCGATTTGGACGATTCTGGATCCGTTGTGATCGTGGGAAAGAGAACTACCTTCCCGTGGATAGTTTGTGAGTGTTTTTATTTTATAAATTATCTTTTTATTTTATTAATTGAACTTGGTTGCTTTATTTAAATAAAACATGATAGCGGTAAAATAAACTGTAGATCATATTAAAACACTGTAATCAACACCGTACTTAGAATATGCCTGATACCTAATAGACGTAGAGTGTAACACTGGATGCCTATTAGGTCATGTTCATAGACCATTGACACTCGGGCCACTAGTTCACCATATTAGTGGACACTACTATTTCATGTAGTATATAACAGTTAGATAACTATCATCATCTGTATACTGATCCACGGTACTCGATACAATATCACGAGATAGGAATATTGGACACCGTGATTTCATGCACTAGTATCCTCATTACACGGCTACGGTAGTTCACTAGACATGATATTCTATTATACACTGGCCACTATTATGACATGTACCAGTGAGACACAGATAGATTACACAGATACTGTCAGGTCACGGATACACTGATTCTTGTTATTATATGTATTATCACAGAGATATTAAACGAATGATAGCTACACATCTATGTTCCACAAGGACACGGATATCATTACACGGATACTGTAGTTCACCGTACATGATACTAGTCACTGACCATTGTTATTACATGTACATATTATTCCGCTACTATGACCCATTGTTTAGGTAAGGATAGTGTGAAGTTTTTGCACAAGTATTATGTAAAAGAGGAAAGGTTTAGATTCAACCTTTAGTGCTTGATCACTGCACAATGTAGTTAATATGATTGATGTATCCTTTCCAATCTCCGTTATAGCAATGGCTATACCGGGTCGATCCTCGAGGAGAGCTCACGATGGAAGTTTTACGGTCCTTAGTGAAGAAAAGAAAACGAAGATTCTTCTTTGTATTTACACAAATGCAAGAAGCATGGAAAAGAAAATGAAAAAATTGGTGGATTTGTACATAATGGAAAAGAAATCAAAAGAACTTTGGAAAGTGTATGTTTGACGCGGAAAAGGGGGCTGGCGTAACGTTTCCTTGAATCAGATGAAAAATTACAGCCGGCTTAATCTTCCGATTACAAGGGAGGGAGAATATTGAATCTTGAATTCCCCCTTTGTTTAGTGCTGGGTTCTTCGGTGGCGGTGGAGAGTGAATCTTGTTCTCCGTTGACCAGATGACCGTTCTGGACCGTCGAGGGATCTTCTCCTTGGCAGGTAGAGGGAGTAACTCAGCTCCGTCTACCAAAACTCTAGAAGAGAAGGTAGGCGAAGAGCGGCTAGTACTCAGTAAGCTCGCTGAAGGGTCTTCTCTCTCTCTGTCGATGATCTCTCCCTTTTTTTTTTCAGAATCTCTCCCTTGCCCGATAATTGTCGTCCTCGTCTTCAATAGTGACGGGACTATTTATAGGGTTTTTAGGGGGTGATCGTGCCCCCTAAAAGTGCTCCACGATGAGGGCCAACTTCCCCGCTACATGGGCGGTGATTGGCCCCGCAATCCGGGTAGTTGCAACCGAGACGTGGGTGTCGAGCCGACGCGTCTTGATGCTGAGACGCGGGCTTCGGGCCGACGCGCCTTGATGCTGAGACGCGGGCTTCGGGCCGACGCGCCTTGATGCTGAGACGCGGGCTTCGGGCCGACGCGCCTTGATGCTGAGACGCGGGCTTCGGGCTGACGCGCCTTGATGCTGAGACGCGGGCTTCGGGCCGACGCGCCTTGATGCTGAGACGCGGGCGTTGAGCCAACGCGCCTTGATGCTGAGACGCGGGCGTTGAGCCAACGCGCCTTGATGCTGAGATGCGGGTTATCTCTCGCGTCTTGATTGTCACATTTAGCCTTGCGCCTGGATCTTGGATCTCTGCGTTTTGGTGGCTTGTCTTGGTGATTTTTAGACAGCCTACAGGACCCCCTCCAAAGTTTTCGATATTCCGCAGTTAACTGGGACGGATTTCGAAATACTTTGGACTCTAGCTGAGTTCGCCTTCGTGACTAGACTATTGATGCTCCGGGTTTAATCTTATCTGGAGGTTGTCTTCGTGAGTGTACTGTTGAACTCTTTGAAGCCCCCAGAGTTGATCGTGTTGAGTGTCTAGATACATAGTCTAGACCTCCCGATTGCTTTTAGTCTGTCACAGGTGCGCTTTTGGCCGGGAGTGGTTGGCCTTCTGCTTGTGCCAGTGTACTGTTGAACTGATTTTGCAGAAGCAGGAGGCCAAACGCAGGTTCTTTTTCAAAAAGCAGAGACTGCTTTAAAGACGCGACTGCCATGGGGTGCGTCTTTTGGTGATAGGAACGCGACTAATATTCCATGAGGTAGACGCGATGTTTAGCCTGCTTGGGAGGACGCGAATTTTGGAGAGACGCGTCTTTTGGATGCAGACGCGATTTTCTGGACACAACGCGACTTTCTGGGTGCATTTATGGTGATGCTGACGGGGCATGTCCATCGGAGAGGCGCGTTCTTTGGGCGCGAATCTGTGCCATGTCATGATTACGCCGCCAGCTGGCCTGGGGAACCGGAGAGGTTTTCTCCGTTAGGCGCGCGGATTTCCCGGTTCATTAAATGAACTGCTCCACGTGTCGAATGATGACTCGCGGCAGGGTCACGACGCATGATCTTCTCTGTTCAGAAATGATCTGGTTACACGCGTCATGTGGCGACTCGCTGCAGCGTCTATCGGGCCAGACGCCGCGTATCTTCGCGAATCTTTGTGCCTATAAAAGGCCACAGTTATAGAGATTTGTCTTCTTCTCCGAACGCGCTTACTCAGAGATTTAAGAGAGTTCTTCTTCTCCACTACTGCTCATCTTCTTCATTGACCTCTGATCACCAATGGCACCCAAGGCCAAGCCGACCGCGTCGTCCTCCAAGGCGACTATTGCCGAGGTCCAGAGGGGCAGCTCCTCCTCTGCACAGGACGTCGTTCTCCCAGGTCTCCAAGGTAAAGGCCTTTTAGGCGGAAGTTTCCCCATTAAAGAAAGTTCAAAGAACTTTTAAGAACCCTTAACACGCAAATTTTAAATCGTGTTTGATTCCCAGACGCAGTCTTTGGGTTGATAACCGAGGCGCGGGTTTGGACCCTCGCGCCCTTGAGTCCTGCGCTTCAGATTCTTCACTTAGAATATTTTCTATTTGTGAAGGGTTCAGACGCGGACTTAGTTTACAGAACGCGGATTTGATCCTTGCGTTCTGTTTCATCAGCTGTTGATTTTGATGAATCTGGCACCCGAGTCCAAGCACTTTGACATCTGGGGATGTGAAAGGAAGGGAGTTACCCTCCTTAACTTCTGGCGATTATGGTGGTGGAAGGGTTAAGGTGGATAATTCCCTTCTTTTCGCACTCCAGAAGTGACATCAAGGAGAATGTTGTGGAGACGCCGATCCCATAGGTCTGGACGCGGATTTGATAATTCCTGCGTCCAGTGCCTCTTCTGCGTGGATGCGCAGGTCTGGACGCGGATTTGATAATTCCTGCGTCCAGTGTCTCTTCTGCATGGATGCGCAGGTCTGGACGCGGATTTAATAATTCCTGCGTCCAGTGTCTCTTCTGCGTGGATGCGCAGGTCTGGACGCAGATTTGATAATTCTTACGTCCAGTGTCTCTTCTGCGTTCGGATTATGAACACTTAGCATTTTTTTTTTATGCTTTTGATAGAGTATCTAACTAAGTGTCCTTTTCTTTTTGCAGCGCCACGCCCTGCTACTTCACTCGCCAAGAAGTGCCACTTTGGTCATGTAGGTGGTGCTGACCGGGATTTGACTTTTGTATTACAAAGGACTGTTCATGTGACTGCTGACAAGTCACCGGATCGCAGAGAGAGGCTCTCAAATGTTGACATGAGAACTCTTCGGGTGTTTATGACTGATGCAGCATTCGCAACAGATGCTGGCATCAAACTGGAGAAGCCTGCATTCTTCTTCGGAGATCGTATCCACGAGGGCGGCCATAGCGTGTATGACGGAACTTACAAATGGCTCCGTCAAATAAAGGGTGGAAGATTCTTTCTTCCGGACATGGAGAGGATGTTCCCGCTGTCCTACTTCCAGCATATGTCCGTCCCTCGGAAGATGGAATGGGACCTTGCTCGATATGTTCCCGAGATCACTCTCGGTGATTTGGGCTCCCACAAAGTATACCGTCATGATAGCCATGACAGGTCAGTTATCGGCCTTTTCCCTGGGTCACGCAGGACTGAGGTTCCAGCTGGGGAGATACCATAACTTGGCACTACCTTCCTCAACGCCTTCATGGAGGCGGAGGGTGACTACCCGGTTGGGTTCCGTGCGCCGGGGTGGGTCCGTTCCACGGAGAACTATTGGTGGGGCAGGATGGTCGGCTTTGTCCTTACCGAGCTCGGGGGTCTGCTAAAGCGCGTGGGACTGTACTCGGCAGTCAGGGCCGTGCAGTGGGGGATCCCTCAAAGCTCTCAGAACTTCTTCGGGATTCTAGAGCGTTATAATCCTTCGACAGGGACGTTCTTCACTCCGGTCGGGGAGATGGGCCTTGCTCTGCACGAGCTGCACGAGGTCTCGGGGCTGTCGACAGGGGATATTCCCTATGAGGAATATGTCCCGACCGCTGTGGAACTTCGCTATGTGAAGGAGGAGTTTCCCCTCATATATGAGACCTACTGGGAAGTGCTATGTCACTTCCACATTTGCGGCCAGATAACCAAATGGCGGTCGCAGGGAGTCAAGCAACTGTCTTGGGCCAGTTACTTGTTCAATAATGTCAACACTAAAGACCATCGGATAACCCGATTGGATCCCAGCTCTGACAGGGAGATTGAAGACAGGATCGACCAGGCTCCTGACAGTTTCTACACCACGGAGTCGAATGAGGACGGTTTTGACCCTGACTTGGTTTTTGAAAGCTTTCACCATCAAGCCCGGACCCCTATCTCCGATCGGGCGCTGTTGGCGGGCTTTCTGATGCTGTGGCTGAAGCGCTGTGTGGTGCCCACGCTGCCACATGAAGTCATTGTTGCTGACGTGGTGTACCCGGCGGTGCTCCTGGCTCATGGTAACCCCATAGCCCTCTCCCGGCCGTGGCGGCTGGTATTCAGAGCGGGCTGCGGGTGCTCACTAAGAGTTTCTGCGAGCCACCAAAAACTGCAGACTCCGAGGGAAAGCCGTATGTTGACTCAGAGGGGAGTCCGACGGTGAAGCGTCCCAACCCTCGTGTCGAGCTGCCTTACACGTACCTTATTGCTTGGTACGTAATGCATTGCCCTTCTTTGATGACGGCAGCGCGTTGGAGGGAGAGTTCTGTCCCTTTTGTATAGCGGTTGGAGGGTTCAAAATGGCGTGATCCTTATATATATTACGTCCGGAAGTGCCTTTCAGACCCTGCAAACTACCAGCTCAATCGCTGCCTCCTCCAGATCCCTGATGCATCTTTCGGGGATCTACTTGTTGATTCTGTTGGCCCAGATGACTTCACGAGGTTATCCGCGGGAGCCTTCTGGTGGTTGCTAAATATCCGGCCCGGATATGTGCTTTTCCGGCAAGGGACGTCATGTACCATTGAGCCGTACATGCCGAGTCGCTTCGCTCGACAGTTCGGCTATGATCAGCTCTATGTCGGGAACCCCAATGCTAGACTCGCCTTCGAAGGGAACCTGTTCGAGGGTGCTCGGGCTGGTACTATAGTGTGGCTGGAGGGACGGGAGTATCTTTCCGTCTACCTCTCGAGGGGCCCAAGTGCCGTACGAGTTTCAGCTTCTGTACTTGGTACTCCCAAGCCATCCAAAACGCCAGACTTTTTTCCGGCGTCTTCATGCATTGAGAGCATCAATGCAAGTCTCGAGGCCAGGACTGATTCTAGTAAACCGACGAAACTCGTAGAACAGTACCTGAAGGCCCAAAAGGAGGTCGGGCGAAGATCGAGGAGGGAGCCCCCAGCAGTGAGGGCGGAGCCGCGACCGGCAAGGGCAGAGCCACCAGCGACAAGGGCGGAGCCACCAGCCACGAGGGAGGAGCCGCGGGCAAGGAGGTCTAAGCAGTTGGCGAGCAAGCGTCATCGACGCTCTGCTTCTATTGCTGAGCCTGCCCCAAAGAAGGCTCGGAGGGACTTAACGGCTGAAGTCTCTCAATCCGGAGACATCTCTGCTGGAGTTGAGGCTCCTCCTGAAGACGTCCCTGTTAGAGTTGAGGAACCGTCGGAAGATGAAGATTTCCCCACCCTAGTCCGTGCCCCTAGGTCACACCGCAGGACCGTGGAGGAGGGGGAGCTTGTTGACGAACTCACCGCTGGTGATGATGATGAGCGGCTTGAGGTCGACATAATGGGTGAAGAGGATGTTGAGATTTCGGGATTCTCAGCTCAGCCCGAGCTTCCTTCTGCTCATGAAGGGAGAGGTGAGGCACGGCAGCCGGGGTCTCCTAGCGTCTTCATTTCTAGTCCTAGGGCAGTTGACCCTAGTCCTACCACTGGGGTGATCGGTGGCAAGGCTCCTATTGCGGAGCTTCCTCACGTTGCGCTGTCGTCTTCTTCGTTATCGGGGGAAAGCGCCTTTGAAGACGAGATCGACTATGGCGATGAACCGCTCTTCCTGATCAGAGCAAATTCTTCCACATCTCGGAGGAGGAACAATATGAGGGTGAGCCATCGACTGTATCACCGCTAGCGATTATCCCTGCTGAAGGTACTCTTTCCATCTTCCGTCCTAATTTCTCTTTACATATTTGAAGAGGATGTTCTAACATTCTTCTCTTATGTTGCAGGGTCGGCCGAAGATGCTGAGGCTACAACCTCCTCGCATATTGGGGAGATGGTGATAGAGTTGACCCGGCCAAGGGGATTGAGGTCTCGGCTGCTGAGATACCCTCAAAGGGGCAGCTGTTGAAACTGGGGAGCCTTCCACTCTGCCAGAAGAGGAAGCAACCACTGAGGCTGAGGAGGCTCTCACTCTGCCGGGCGAGGAGGTTACTGCTGAAGCCGGGGAGAATTCTACCCCGCAGGATTCGACACCTCTGGACCTCCGACTTGGTAAGGCAGCTCTGACGTTTTAAATGTTTCGCTTTTCCATCATTGTGGCTGACGCTGCGATAACTTACAGAGAGGACTGAGGGGGCTCAGGTGGAGAGTCCGATGGTTGGTACCCTTCCAGAAGGCCATACAGCTCAAGTCTCGGTGGAGGTTTCTAAGGAGGTCGTGCTTACTACTCCCTCATTGGTCGTGGAGGCTCCTGCAGAGGTAGTACCTCCGGAAGCGCCATTGGCCAATCTTGCTCTTGCCGTATCGACGGCCAGCACGGCTCTGGTGCGAGAGGATCCGCTCTATATCCCTTATCCGTGACAGAAAAGGGGTCGGGAAGCTTCCAAGGTGGTGAAGACATGGGGGAACTGGCACGTCAGATGGTGCAACAATTCTTCGCTTCGATGGGATCATGTATTGATCTCATCTTACGTGGAAACAGTACCTTCCAGTTTGCCCAGACGCTTCTTAAAAATCTGGCTGTGAACGTCGAATTAACCGGAGGCCCCTCACTTGCCAAGGCGTGTCTGCAGGTGGTGAAGCAACTGGGAGATGACCTGCACGAGCTGGAGTCTTTGGAAAATGCTGGCTCCTTGATGAGGCCCAGGCCACCTTGACTAGGCTCCTAGCTGCTCAAGAACAAGAGCGACAGGAGGCGGAGGCACAAATTGCTGCAGAGGCCCGCAGCCTCGAATATTCCCAGGCTGAATGTCAAAGACTAACCGCCAATTCAGGGGAATCCGAGCTTACCATGCAGAGCACTGAGCAAGTCATCATCAGTGCTCGTGACACCATTGCCAAGGCTCGGGACACCATTGCCAAGGCGGAAGCTGTGCTTGCGTTCAATGAGAAGAAACTCGTTACCATCAAAGAGGAGCTTGAGGAGCAACAAGCTGCTAAGGCGCGAGCTGAAGAGAGTCTGTCTCGACATTCTTCCCGGGTGGAATCTCTGCGAACGCAGCTGGCCGCGAGGAGTTTCTTATCTGAAGAGGAGCTGCGGGACCGGGCCATTATGAAAGCTGAAAGGGCACGCCAACACGAGATTCACCGCCTTAGGGAACAAATCCGTTCCTTGGCGAACCAAGACATTTAGCCTTCTCTCTTTTTTTTTTGTAAAGAAAAGGACACTCAATTTATCAAGAGTGTTTTGTATCCACTTTTATCATTTTATTTTTGATATAAAAGTTTCGAAGTTTTTTGGCTCCACCTTCTTTGCTTAGCTGCGGATGAACCCAACTTCTTGATCACTGGATGTGAATACTAAACTTAGATAGGACTAAGTTTTTTTTTTTAATGAGACGCGGCGTCAGTCCACCTGAACTTAGATTTCACTAAGTCCTTTTGATGAGACGCAGCGTCGATCATAGAGTGAGACGCGGTCATCATTCACTAGGAACTAGACGCGGTCATCATTCACTAGGAACTTAGATTTCACCAAGTCCTTTGATGAGACGCGGCGTCAATCACAGAGTGAGACGCGGTCTTGATCCATAAAGTGAGACGCGGCCGTTAGTCCATGGAGTGAGACGCAGCGTCAATCTCAAGGTGAGACGCGGCTCTGAATAACGCAAATATGTTTGCGCAGATCGGGCAAGCGCAAGAGACGCAGCCTTGTCTGCTGAAGGGACGCGGCTTTCCCATCTGCGTTTAATGCAACCTGACTTAAAAGAGTTTAGGAGATCTTTGAACATCAAGTCTTCGCTGTCGATTGGAATTCTGGGTCGTTCGTTGCTTCCCAAGGCAGTTATCCACGCGTCGGCCTCTCAATGGATTTAGGCGTTAATGCTCTTGCATGCAGAACCGACGCTGGCGGTTGAAAAACCGGCGCACTTCGACGGTTTCCAAAGCAGCGTTCCACGCGTCCGTTTTTGATTGGGCTTTGACAGTCGTGCGCGACGGTTCCGATTGATGCCCCATTAATGACAGTTATTAGGGACTGCCTATAAATAGAGTGCACCCTCTCCCTCTTCAACAATCCAACTTAGACTGTTTTCATTTGTTTTGCTCCGAGAGAAGTCTCGCCTTTTTTAGAGTTTTTGACAGAGATCTGTCTCCATGGGTGATGGTGACTCTGTGGATAAAGATGACCCAAAGCTCTCAGGCTTCTGTCTGGTCTCTTCAGGAGGAAAAGCCTCTTGGATCATCTTGTGCACCTGCGTTTGGATGCAGAGAGGCCAACTTTGGATAGAGACCTCTGCTGGTATGTCATTCCGACGATGTCTATAGTCCATCCAGGCCTGCACCTTGGCGTAACCATCTGAATGAAGTCTTAGTGCACCCCTTTTCTGGAATTGTGCCGTTGATTTGAACTTCTCTGAACGCGGGCACTTGACGCTGGATTTGCTAATCGCGTTTCATGGCCATTGCCTTGGCGCGTTTTATAGCCAATGCCTTGGATGAATTCCAAAAAAGTTTCAGACCTGAATCTTGCAACTCCTGTTCACCCAACAGAGAGATGGCAATTTTCGGCGTTTGAAGTTTTTCGCGTCTAGTACATTAGACGCGGGTGCAAACTGAGACCGCGTTTGAATCCTGGGCGTGGCACAGTTTTGACTCGCGTCTGTTTCTGCTGACGCGGTGGTTTGACTGTGCAGATCATTTTCGCGTCTGAAGTCCCTAATGACTGCCGCGTCTTCACTTAGTTTTCTTTGTTAAAGTATACTAAGTTTCAGATTTCTAACTCTCTTGTTTATTCTTTGCAGGTAGGCTTGATCGTCCTTTTCAGGTTCGCTGGGCCCCGGAAAGAATATATCGGCTGGCGAACTTGCTCAATGTTCGTTTGTAAGAGAGTAAATTATGGTCCTCGTCGTTTGTAAGAGAGTAAATTATATCTCTGACGAGGACCCAAATCTCGCCAAGGTCTCTTCAGATCTCCTGCACCACTCTTGCCTGATGGCAAGAGATGGTCAGGGTATGCATGACGGCGACGAGGTTCCGGCGGTTGTGGTGGCGGAGAGGATCCTCTTCCTCTCCTATCCCAGAAGTGACATCAAGGACAGTCCATGTCCTTTGGATGGCCTACGGGGGAAAGATCAACTCTTGAACGAAGGGTTGCAGGCTCTTCTGTTGCCACCGGACCTCAAGAACACCATTGCTCCTGGCTTAGTCAGCTAGGGCGCTTTCGAAGTTGGCGTCGTGCATCAAAGTGCAATCGGTTCCAACAGTCGCCACAATTTGGCACTTCTCCAGACATCATGCACTTAGGATCAGATGCGGCTTCAAGGAGTGAGTACGGCCTCAGAGAGAGAGAGGGACTTCTTTGTACTCCTTAATTGTAACACCCAATCTTATTGTATAAGAGAGCGTTTTGTATCACTTTCATATGCTTGAATATCAATAAAAGTGACACTTTTCTTTTTGCCTCTTTCTGTTGTCTTGAATGTTTTGTTTTAGAAGCAAAAGAATGATTTTGTGGACCCGCCACTTTATAAAAGAAAGTGACAGGGGGAATGCGTACTCCCAGAGAAGGTGAACTTTTGTCAAATGTCTGGGATTGACTTGATTCAAGGTCAGCTGGGGAATTTGATAAAACATTGTCAGCGGTGTAATGTTAACCTAACAATGTCTTTAGGTGGACCTGTTATTCTGTTGAAGAGAATAACAAGTGAAACTAGACCCGCGAGGAATCTGGTAAAGCTTTTACCGTTAGAGGTGTGATATTAACTTAACGGGTTGGAGATAGTCTTGTCAGAAGTGTGGTGTTAACTCGACAAGGATGTGAGTCAGAGGTGTGATATTAACTTAACTCAGAATGTCACTGTCATAGGTGTAATGTTTAACTTAACAGTGAGGTAATGCTAGAGGTGTGATGTTGAACTTAGCATTGGTCATCTCGACTTAGACGAAGAAGTCGAGGAAAGGTCATGGCCATAGGTGTATTGTTGAACTTAGCGATGACTCGGATGCTAGAAGTGTAGTGTTAACTTGGCATCGTCCATTTCAGCTTCGATACGGAAGTCTGAAGAAAGGTGACTATCAGAGGTGTGATATTAACTTGACAGGCACTCGATGTACTGCTTAGAGGTGTAATGTTAACTTAAACAGTAGTTTGTCAGAGGTGTAATGTTAACTTGACAAGAATTGGCTCGTGATAAGAGCAATTTGAGGACCTGTCATTCTATTGATGAGAATTGACAAGTGGAATTTGAAATGCCAGAGGTATAGTGTTAACTTGGCAAATTTGAGAGTTTGTTACTCTATGCAGAGTTAACAAGCAAAGTTTATACTCAACAAAGAGTATTCATTACCAGAGGTATAGTGTTAACGTAGTAATGATTGCATTTTGTGGTCCTACCATTCTATGGACGAGAATTGGTAAGGGATTTTGGAGGAAAGAGTGGACTCAAGTCCACTTAGGATTTTTAGCAAACCCTCAGCTATCAACGGGTTTGACATGCCTTTACCAACTACCGTTTGAGTTGGGCTAGCCATGCTATTCCCCTCAGCATGATGAGTTGTCGAAGACTTATGTTGGGCTTAAAGGCCAACATTTTCCCTATCCTTAGCCGTCGAGGGCGTCGGATCAAATGGGAACGTGTCCCTTAGGATTTTTAGCAAATCCTCAGCTGTCAACGGGTTTGACATGCCTTTACCAACTACCGTTTGAGCTGGGCTAGTCATGCTATTCCCCTCAGCATGATGAGTTGTCAAGGATTTATGTCGGGCTTAAAGGCTAACATTTTCCTCTATCCTTAGCCGTCGAGGGCGTCGGATGTTTGATCAGAGGTGTACTTTTAACTTGATCGGAGGAAGAGTACTATTAAGGATAGTACTTCTTCAAGAATTTGCCATTGATCGGCATCATGAGTGTATCGCCATTTGAAGTTATGAGGCGATATGACCCATTTGAGTAGACTGACTCTATCACAAATGGTCCTTCCCATTTGGGTTGAAATTTTCCTTTTGTCTTGTGCGTCATGACCATAGGTCTTCGGACGGCTAAGACAAGGTCGCCTTTCTTGAAAGTTCGCATTTTAACTTTCTTGTTGAAGGCTCTGGTGATACGAACTTGGTAAAGCTCGATTTGTTGTTGGGCCTGCAAACGCTTGTCGTCTAAGGCCTCCAGTTCCTGGAGTCGCTGTCGATGCTTCTCTTCGGTCGTCATCTCCGCTGTCAAGGCGACGCGTAGAGATGGAATTTGGATCTCCAGGGGAAGCACGGCTTCACATCCGTATACCAAGGAAAACGGCGTGGCCTTAGTCAGGGTTCGCACAGTTGTGCGATAAGCCCATAAGCATTCACCCAACTTGTCGTCCCAATCTCGTTGACTTTTCGAGATGAACTTTTTAAGAAGCTTGCCAATAGTCTTATTGAAGGCTTCTGCAAGACCGTTAGCAGCAGGATAGTATGCCGTTGAGGACACACTCTGGATTCTGAACTTCGCGCAGAATCTCTAGAAAGCCTGGCTGATGAACTGGGGTCCATTGTCATGGATGATACGCCGAGGCACACCGAAGCGGTAAATAACGTGATGTTTCACGAACTTGATCACGTTAGAAGATTTTACCTCTTTCAAAGGGATAGCTTCGGCCCACTTTGAGAAGTAATCGGTTATCGCTAGAATGAACCGATGTCCTTTCGATGATGGTGGGCTGATAGGGCCAACCACGTCCATCCCCCATATTTCAAACGGCCAGGTAGAGGTCGTAGAGTGGAGGTACCCTGGTGCTTGATGGATGAAATCGCCGTGTATTTGGCAGGCGTGACATCTCTTAGCATAAGCGACGGCGTCGGCAACCATCTTGGGCCAATAGTAACCCAACCTTTGGAGTCGATGTGCCAGTTTTGGGCCAGGTTGATGGGCTCCGCACGTACCATCGTGGGCTTCTTTCAATACTCCTTGGGCTTCTTTTGATGAGAGGCATCGGAGCAGGATCCCGTCATGCGATCGACGATACAATGTTCGCGAAATCGCATTATAGTAGAATTTGGGGGCTTTCCTTCGGATGGCAGCCGCCTCCCTGGCGTCTTCAGGCAAGATGCCGTATAAGACATAGTCGATGTAGGGGAATCGCCAGTCTTTAAGCTCTAGACCGGTTGACACTTCAAGTGTTTCCTTGTCGTGATGATCTCCCGTTGACCCTGGGCAGTCTCCGAGTGAAATTTTTGGACAGTACAGGTCGTGGCTATAGACGAATACTTTCTCCATTACTCCAGCGGGAAGGGCTAAGGAGGCAGCAAGGGATGCAAGTGCATCTGCATGCGCATTTTGCCTGCGCGGTACATGGTCGATGTAGAAGCTTGAAAACCTCTCGGCCATGTGGATTGTCGCATTGTAATAGGGTACTAGATCTTCATGTCTGACCTCATACTCTCCGCGAACTTGGCTGACGATGAGTTTAGAATCACCGTACGCCTCGAGATTTTTAACGCCAATCTCATCGGCGAATTGCATCCCAATCAAAAGAGCGTTGTATTCCGCCACATTGTTGGAGCAGGGCTCGGTTAACGAGATAGCTCGGGGAATCACATAATTTTGTGGGGAGACGAGTACCACTCCTACCCCCGCTACTATGTGTCCCTTTGGGCTTGTCCTTGATGCACCGTCGAAGAAAAGTTGCCATACTTGACTTTCGAACAACGTCTGAGTCAGGCAGACTTCGGCGGCCTCGTCTGGGAGATCCTCATAGAGCTTGGCTGCCCTCGGATCTGGGTGTTCAGCTAAGAAGTCCGCCACCGCTTGTCCCTTAATAGCCTTTTGTGGCAGAAAATGCATCTCATATTGTGATAGCAATATGGCCCATTTTGCCAGCCGGCCATTTAGTGAAGAAGGCTTTGTCATAAGTAACCTCAAAGGATTGACTTTTGATATGACATTTATAGTCTGGCCTACCAGATAGTGTCGCATTTTCTGAATGGCGAACACTAGTGCCAAACATTCCTTCTCGATCGGGTTGTACCGATGTTCGGCTCCAATTATTGTTCTACTCAGATAGTAGATTGCCTGTTCTCGTCCTTGTTCATCATTCTGAGCTAGTAGAGCTCCCAGGGAATGATCCATTGCTCGGACGTACATCAGGAAAGGCTTTCCGGACACCGGAGCTGCAAGAACTGGTGGTTGGGTGAGGTAGTGTTTGATCTCCTCAAATGCTTTTTGACAAGCGTCGTCCCAAATGAATGAAACACCCTTTTTCATCAGCTTGGCGAAGGGTTGGCATCTCCCGGAAAGGTTTGATATGAACCTGCGGATGTACGTCAATCGTCCTTGTAATCCCCTGAGCTCCTTGAGGCTTCTGGGGGGTTGCATCTCTTGGATAGCGCGGACTTTCTCTGGATCCAAATGGATTCCTGTGGAAGTCACAACAAATCCTAGGAATTTGCCACTGGCTACCCCCAGGAAGGATTTGGTGGGGTTCATCTTCAATTGATGAGCCCGCATGATGTCGAAGACCACCTTCAGGTCTGCTATGTGATCACCTTTAGTGCGACTTTTCACCGCGATGTCATCGACATAGCATTCCACCGTTTTCCGCATTTGCTGATGGAAAATGGCGTTCATGGCCCTTTGGTATGTTGCCCCTGTATTTTTCAGTCCGAAGGGCATGACGGTGTAGCAATATACCCCTAGAGGAGTCCTGAAGGAGGTATGTTTTTCGTCATCGGGATACATCTTGATTTGATTGTATCCTGAGAACCCGTCCATAAAGGACATTCGCTCGAATCCACAAGTATTGTCAATCATGACATCTGTGATTGGCAATGGGAATTCGTCTTTGGGGCAGGCCTCGTTTAGATCACGGAAGTCGATGCAGATCCGGATCTTCCCATTCTTCTTGGTGACGGGGACGATGTTGGCTACCCAGTCGGGATGCTGTTCCTCCCTGATGAAGCCAGAATCAATAAGCTTTCTGACTTCTGATTGAATTGCTTCCATTATTTCGGGACGGAACCGTCGCTGCTATTGTTTGACAGGTTTTACGTCCGAATTGATGTTGAGGCGGTGCATGGCCACTTGAGGACCAAGTCCCGGCATGTCCTCATAATTCCAGGCGAAGACGTCTGTATACTCTTGTACAAGAGATATTAGATCCTCCTTTTCCGAAGGTGACAAGCCGTCACTTATGAAAATGGGCTTGGGGTTGGCCTCATCTCCTAGGTTGATCTGAACAACCTTGTCATCTGTGGGTGGCTCACGCTGTTCAAAGCGGATATCCCAAAGAGCATTCAAATGTTTGATCCAAGGATCTGTATCAGGTTGGATCATTTCTTCATCTTCATCTTCCAGATGGCCTGTTGAAATCATGTTTACTGAAAGCCCTTTGAAGATGTTGCCGACACTGACATCTGACTCCCATGATGACGTGTCTGAAGAGCAATCGTGACTTGACGACTCTCGAGAATCAGAGACTGATGGGACTGGAGTTGAGACATAGCCCAACCCCCTGCGCGTCCGATGATAATAATCGGGGGCCTTCCCTTTTGGCACAAAGGATCGAAGTAGCATCCTCCTTCCTTTGCCGAAGTTCAACCCGGGCTTGTTGGTTAGATCGTACCCCATTTGCTTCATCATTCTGAGCGCTTTCGATTCATAATGGTCGAGCTGAGGGGATTCTTCCTCGCTTTCCGATTCTTCGCGGGGCATCGGTTCAGACGAGATTCGCCCGAAAAGTATTGGTCTTTGGCCTTTTCGTCTTGCCGGAACCAAGAATATAGATTCCTGCGCATCGCCATTATCCTGGTATGTCCCGAAAGATGATTTTACTGGTACATGCAATGATGTCAAAGCATCCATTGCCGACCAGATGTCATCGTCTACGTCGGTAGTAGTATCCGACGGTATTGAATCGGATGCACACGCAGAAAAATATTCAAAGTCTAGATTCTCATTAATATACCAACCGCCTGCATCGTCGGTGGTATTATCAACATCGAGCTTATTAGTGCTCTTTACAAGTGGTTCTAACTCCCACAGGCACTTTTCTTGCTCGGGCTCAGTGTCAGCCTCATTACCAGAGTCTGGCGCCTCCAGTTGCGGGGTTTCATCCACCGGATCCTGATATAAGAGGGAATCCGTGAAATAATTCTCTACCCCCTTGAACGGATACCTTTCGGCAACCAACGTTTGCACCTTCCCACTCGCGTCAATGTATTTCATGACTTGGTGAAGAGTGGAGGGAACGATGGAGTTGCGGTGGATCCATGGTCGTCCCAGCAACAGATTGTAGGAAGTGTCGGCATCGATGACGTAGCATGTCACCTCCGACTTGAGGCTCCCAATCTGGCACTTGAGCTTGATCTTCCCCATCGGACGGGTGCCGTTGGCATTGAACCCGTAGATGGTCGTCTGTGTAGGGCTCAGACGGTGGGTAGGGATGCCGAGGTGTTGCATGACTCGGCGGGGCATAATGCTCAATGCGGACCCTGGATCTACCTGAATGCGGTTCACCTCAGATGATCCGATGTAACCTGTGAAGTACAGGGGTCGATCATGCTTCCCTTTCACCTGCATATCATCTGCCGTGAAGGTGATGCAGGGGGCATTCTGGGAAGCGTGGAGGCAATCCTCTACATCTTCCTCCTTCGGCACCTGGGTCATGAAGACCTCAGCATTTGTCAGAGCTTCTTGCAGAGCTTCCCTGGTCGACTTTGATAGTCTAAGAAGTTCGTACAAGGTAATGCGTGCCGGAATGTTGGCCAGCTGAGCCAGGACATCAAAGCGGTAAGGTGCCGAAGACCCTTCCGCGATGCCTCTTTGAAGGGCTCGAGAGAATCGAGTCTCCTTCTGCTTCTCCACAGGTGGCTTTGTGGAGGGCCTGACTGGCTACGCAGTTGGTTGTGGAGGGGCTACTGCCGTCTCGCCGTACTGTTTCAAGTACGCCTGTCCTGAATGGGTTCCCGTCGTTGGTTTGGGGCTCTGCGGCCAAGACTATCGTTTCCTCCTCTGAGTCGGTCAGTGAGGGAACATCATCCTCTGCTTCTCGGGAGGAGGCACATACCACATGGCAGGACGAAGCTTTTGCCTTGCCTTTGGACTTCCTGTTGGTCACAGTAGTCCACTGCTGTTCGTTGACGAGGTCAGGGTGGACCCACATGGTTTCCCCCTGAGGTGTAGGGACGGCTACCAAGCCCTTCTCCTGTTGCTGGTGAGGGTCTGTGTTGACCACTCTTAATTCTCCCCTTAGAATAGGAGTTACCCCCGCAGGCGCTGGAGGTTGTCTCCCGAACTGGAGAACCAACGTCACATTGGCCGTCACCTTCTTCTGCTCTGGTCAGAGTTTTAACACCTCCGCGTCAATCAGAGCCTGAAGAATGTCCTTGAAGACGTAGCAGCTTTTGGTAGGATGTCCCAACATCCTGTGGTACATGCAGTAGTTGGGATTGTCGGTCTTGCCGACTTCCTCCGGGCGCCTAATTTCAGGGAGCTTCAGTCGATTGCTCTTGTTGAGTAGCTTGAAGAGCGAATCGACGTGTTCCTCCTTGAAGGAATACTGCTTGTTAGGGCGTGGCTGGCTTGAAGAGCCACTTGCCCTGCCTGTTTGAGATTTGGTGGGAGATTTGGTCTCCATTGCCAAATTATCCTTCCGCTTTGTCTGGAGGGAGGTGTCTGGTGCCGGTGCACGCCTTGTCGACCTTTCCGGCCGCAGCTTGCCTTCCTCTGCCTTGACACGGGCAACAATCTCCTCAGCCTGTTCACCTTGTTGGACTAACTGCTTCCAGGTGCGGCTTTCAGCAACTCCTATTTGAGCAAGGAGTGAGGTTTGGAGATTGTGGCGGCATGTTTCCACCAGGGTGGCCTGGGTCATACCGCTTGGGCACCGGAGTGTCGTGTTCCGAAATCTTTCCACGAAAGATTTGACGGACTCCCCTCTCCGCTCTTTGGTAGCTAAAAGGGTGGGCATTGTGACTTCAGAGTCATCTTCGAAGAAGCGTGTTAAGAACAGCTTCTCCAGATCCCCCCAGTTCTTGATAGAACCCTCCGGGAGCTTCATAAACCACTCAAAAGCCAACCCTTTCAGGGTGCCGATGAACAGTCGCGCCAGGATGGCGTCATTATCTACTACATTCCCGGTCTGGGATTTGAAGTAGTAGATGTGCTGGTTGGGTGACCCCTTCCCGTCGAATGCTTGGAGGGTTGGAGCCTTGAACTTAGGAGGGTATGGAACTAAGTCCCACTCAGCCGGATAGGGCCGGACCACTCCAGCTTCTTGGAGGTCCTTGCGATTGGCAAGGGCCTCGAGGCGTCGTTCCAATTGACTCATCCTCTTAGCATGAGTCTTCTCCTGGTCTTGGTCGCTTCTTGCCTGCGACGAGGGCTTGGACACATCCGAGGTAGATCGTCGTGTCTCGTCGGAAGGTTCGGAGGGTGGGCTTCCTCCCTTTCTCCCTTTCCCCTTCGGCCATCTAGGAGGAGATCTCGCTCTTTCTTCAAGCAATTTCTCAAGCATATGCTTGAGGGAGTCAATGGATCTCTGTTGAGAGGCGATTATATCCATCTGGCGCTTCTGCGTCTGCTCTAAACGCCTGGCCGTCTCCTCAGGAGTGTCTGCCATGTAGGCGGAAGCCTCCTTCTCGACGGAAGAGTTTGAAGCCTGCGACTCCACTACAGCGGAGTGAGAATCACCCATTCTAATGCCGCGGGCTAAGGCATTATAGTCAATTGGGGGAATGGCCCCCGTCCGGGTGCGAGTGTGTTGATACACCCCTTCCGGCTCAGAGTCAGATTCCTCTGAGTTGACCATTGGTTATTTTCCCTTGCTTCTGCTAGTCATGTTTGCAGTAAGCTCCGGGTATTCAACATCTGAAAAGGTTCTCCTTCTGTGGGAGCGTCTTCTTTTGGCTGACGGGGGAATCAGGGTCAGCTGTCTGATTAAGGACTGCTGGTGCATGCCTGATCCATAATGGCATCCAGAGAGCATATGGATGAGCTGTTGACAGCAGCATGACGAAGTGGCTTGATTGGCACTTCTTTTCCTTGTCAAATAATCCCTCAAATCCGTGGGAGGGGGATTAAAGAGACTGGTCTCGTAACGTCGAAGACGGGAGACAGTCATGTGCTGTTCAGCCTGGACGCAGACTTCAGGGACGCGGCTCTCATGACGCGGCTGTATGACGCGCACGCGAGTCTCGCGTTGCTGCCTGATGCGTTTGGGCAGAGTTGCTTGAGAGAGAGCGGGCTGCTGGGCCCCACGCCTACGAGTGCGTACTTCCTGCGTTTGAAAAGACGCGGAGGTTTCACCCTGGCGTTTGATGAGTTGGTCCTCAGAGGACTCAACTTGAGGAGTCTCGCGTTTGGGTCGCCAAACGCGGATCTCACGCACTGGACGAGGTGCGGGCAAGGCATCAGATTGTACGCCGCGTCCACCCCCAGTCAGACAACCAATGGTTCCGACTTGGAGTTGACGCGCGCGTCTCCTCTGTTGACGCTCAGCATTCCGGTTGCGTCGTGGAGGAGGGGAGAAACCAACAACCTCCTGGTTTACAGAACCAAGAGTGTCACCACGCGGGTCTCCTGAGAGACGTTGACGCGGGTATTCTGCGCGACGCAGTTGATCGCAGCAGCAGTGGTGCCTGGGACCACGTGGGCCTTCTGGGAGGCGTTGGCGCGTGTGTTCTGTGCGACGCGGTTGATCGCAACAGCAGTGCCTGAGGTCACGCGGGCCTTCTGGGAGGCGTTGGCGCGTGAACTTGTCTTGGCACAGTGGGCATCGGCACCCGGCAGAGCCTCAGATTGGGCTTTGGGTAGCTTTTCAGTTGAGACCCTGCGGCAGACGCGGGTCTTTGGGCTCTTGGAGCCAGAAGAGAGGAACTCTTCATACTTCGCCTGGTCGAACTCGACAACGAGCGTTTCGACCATCTTCCCCTTACGGAGAACATCATCCTGCGCCACAGCTTGTTCATCAGTGACAAACAGATTCCCCAGCGGAGTCGCCATCTCTTGTTTGACGCGGAAAAGGGGGCTGGAGTAACGTTTCCTTGAATCAGATGAAAAATTACAGCCGGCTTAATCTTCCGGTTACAAGGGAGGGAGAATATTGAATCTTGAATTCCCCCTTTGTTTAGTGCTGGGTTCTTCGGTGGCGGTGGAGAGTGAATCTTGTTCTCCGTTGACCAGATGACCGTTCTAGACCGTCGAGGGATCTTCTCCTTGGCAGGTAGAGGGAGTAACTCAGCTCCGTCTACCAAAACTCTAGAAGAGAAGGTAGGCGAAGAGCGGCTAGTACTCAGTAAGCTCGCTGAAGGGTCTTCTCTCTCTCTGTCGATGATCTCTCCCCTTTTTTTTTTCAGAATCTCTCCCTTGCCCGATAATTGTCGTCCTCGTCTTCAATAGTGACGGGACTATTTATAGGGTTTTTAGGGGGTGATCGTGCCCCCTAAAAGTGCTCCACGATGAGGGCCAACTTCCCCGCTACATGGGCGGTGATTGGCCCCGCAATCCGGGTAGTTGCAACCGAGACGTGGGTGTCGAGCCGACGCGTCTTGATGCTGAGACGCGGGCTTCGGGCCGACGCGCCTTGATGCTGAGACGCGGGCTTCGGGCCGACGCGCCTTGATGCTGAGACGCGGGCTTCGGGTTGACGCGCCTTGATGCTGAGACGCAGGCTTCGGGCCGACGCGCCTTGATGCTGAGACGCGGGCGTTGAGCCAACGCGCCTTGATGCTGAGACGCGGGCGTTGAGCCAACGCGCCTTGATGCTGAGACGCGGGTTATCTCTCGCGTCTTGATTGTCACATTTAGCCTTGCGCCTGGATCTTGGATCTCTGCGTTTTGGTGGCTTGTCTTGGTGATTTTTAGACAGCCTACAGTGTATTGCTAAGAAAGAAAGCTATTGAAGAATTCTTGGAAGAAAACTTTGGATGAGAAAGGCCATGGCTAGCTAACTTTACCACTTTGCTAACTTACTAAGCTCAATGGTGATGCTTGATTGCCTCATGTTGATTCATTGGCAATAGAGATCACTTTGCTTGTTTGTTCAAGTACTTTACCGTTTGGAAGATGAGTGTTCCTTTAGGTCTTAGCTTGTAGCCTCATGTTGATTCATTGGCTCTCAAGATAGATTTTCAATAATGGACTCTAGGAGTGACACTCAAGGAATGCTAAGGAAGAAGATACAACATTCAATTAACATTCAAGACATAACAACAAATTAGCTTGAAGTAAAGAAGTTGTTCTACAAGTAGCATATGTTTGGTGATCCATCTCCATGTTCCATCAAGGCTCTTGTTCTAGACAAGGCTCTAAATGAGGCACACATGAGTCATATGGAGTTTTGAACAAGCATTTACCAAGTGAAAGCAACTCTACTTTCTTGGAAAGCAAAAGAAACTCTAACAATGCGAGTATAAAAATTAGCAATCATCCAAAGAGATAGAAGTTAGCTAGGTAAGTTGTTAGCTAGCCATGTAAAAGAGATTTAGCTATCCATTGTACAAGAAACAAAACAATAATTCATGATGGAAATATAAAAGCAATAGAAGTAAAACAATAGAAATGCACTAGAAGTAAAACAAGAAAGTAAAGCAAAGTAAAGCAACGTACTAGAGATTATAAAGAGAAGAATGAAGCTTTGATTAATCCTTGCTTACAAGTAATGTCACCTACTTGCTTACAAGCTTTCAACAGCACTCTCTTTTCTCTCTTTGACAAATCTCTAGGAGGAAGAAGAGGGAGAACTAAAACCTAAAGAGAATACCAACACTCTCTCACAAAATACAAGAATTTCCCCTAATCTCTCCTCTCTCTTCTCTCTTGTCCAAGCCCTGGTCCTGTATTTATAGGCCTCAGAGAGAAGCATCTAGAGCCTAGGTTGTTGGAGAGAAATCTAGGCCCTAACCACCCTGTAACTACCACAGATACGCGGGAAAGCGTGGCAAAATCTTGGCCGTTCAGGCCAGATTTTCTGGTACAGGTTTGTTATGAGTTTGTTATCCACGTGGCCTTCTGGAAGATTGAGTTGGCGCGAGGATCTCTCCTGATTTTGGATTCAAACTTGGGCTCTTTTGGGCTTTGAATTAATCTCTTTAATTATTGCTAATTAAAGAGATTTTGGGCCTTTTTCTCTTTTAAGATGTGGACCTGCAAAAATAGAGAGAAGATGATCAAAAATCATATTTTATTGACAATTTGCATGGTATGGAAGCGGTAAAATATGCAAATATGTATAACAATCACACCCCCATACCTAGCTTTTGCTCGTCCTCGAGCAAAACAAGAATAGAAAAAGAAAGAAAAAGAAAATCCTAACTAGTTTATTACACCACTTTCGTAGGTGACACGATTGCACTGAGCACGTGCAACAAGCCGTTAAACCTCTAGGTTACCCTAGAGGAGGAGTGTTGTCTCCTGAGGGTTTTCAGCGGATTGCACCCACAAAATCCATAAAGAAAAATAAAAGGGTTAGTGAAAATTTTGATCCATGTTTTAAAGATTCTCGCTTAAGTTATAGGTTTCAGGTTACTCTAAATTGTCATTCCTCTTATAAGCGTCTATTTGGAGTTTTGTTTCCAACTTAGGTTAAGATTTTAGGGAAAAGATCAAAAATCGGATTTTGCATCCATCCTAGGATATATACATCTATAAATATGAAGGATCTTTCTTAGACTAAGTTCATTTATTTACTAATATATATAATATTTTTTCTTTTCTTTTTTTTTTTTTTTTATATATATATATACAATTTACATTTCCTTAGCATCCTTAGGCTTTCTAGTTTACCCTTGTAGCGAGTCTCTTACCGATGACTCCCAAACCAGATGGTCTTAGGGCACCAGATGAGAAAACATCCCTCAGGTTCGATGACTCAAGTAAACTAGGCCACGAAGGAATTTAAGGACTTAACCACCTTTAGGCGTGATCGGTAATGCTTCTCGAGGCACGACTAACCAGCTTAATCAGTGGCTAAGTATTTATTATTTATTTATTTATGTACATCTCTTTTTTTCTTTTATATATTTTTTTATTATATATATGTGTAAATAAAATCACAAAGTCCTTGATTAATCCTTCAATATGTTTAATGTATATATCCTAAAGAAAGAATTAAAATCTAGTAATTTTTCTAATCCTTTATTACTTAACCTAAAAATCTAACAAAACTCCGCTTTTCGACTTATAATTCGAAATCTTAGTTTAGAGCTTCCTTAATCCCTAAAGTTAAGTTTGATTCTTTAGACATGGATCAAGAATTTCCTTTTTTATTTTGTTTTTTTATTTATTTGATTTTATTTTTTCTAAAAGAAAATAAAATCTAACAAGAAAATAGAAAATTTACAAAGAAAGGTAAAATCTAAAAAAAATAAAAACCTAAAAAGAAACTGAAAATCCTAAAAATAAAAATAAAAGGCCTAAAAAGAAAATGAAAAATCCTATGTTAGCATCAAGTACACTTCGAAAGAATCATTGTCCAAATCCCTAGGCTGCTTTCCCAGATGGAAAACATTCACCTCCTTTGTCATATCTCCAAATGTTAGACGCATTGAGCCATTTCTGCAATTGATGATCGCATTTGCGGTGGCTAAGAAAGGACGTCCGAGAATGACAGGTGTCTGTGCTCTGTGATTTTGTACGGGTTGTGTTTCTAGAACGACAAAGTCTACGGGGTAAATGAATTCCCCGACCCGTATTAAAACATCTGTAATCTCCCCCTTGGGAATCTTTACAGAACGGTCAGCCAACTGTCTCATCATCTGGGTCGGACGAAGGTTGCCTAACCCTAACTGCTGATACACGGAAAAGGGAAGAAGATTTATGCTCGCGCCCAAGTCAAGCAAAGCCCTATTTATGGTGGTCTGCCCTATGATGCAAGAAATGGTTGGGCTCCCTGGGTCTTTGTATTTCACAGGGATCGGACCATTGAGCAGTTCACTTATGTTGGAAGCCAAGAAGACTTTTTTAGGGACATTTGCTTTTCTCTTTTTGGTACACATTTCTTTTAGAAATTTGGCGTAGGATGGAACTTGTTGTATGGCATCAAGGAGAGGGACATTGATTTGAACTTGGTTGAATATCTCTCTTATCTTCTCCATGTGAGCATTCATCTTATGATTTGTAAGCCTATTTGGGAAGGGAACAACAGGCTTATATACTTGCTCATTAACTTTTTCTTTTCCTTTGGACTGGGAAGTGGATGGTTGTGTGCTTGAAGAAGGATTGTCTTGAATCAGTTGGATGGAATAGAAGGTAGTGGTATTGGCACAGATTTGGGTGGCTGATTTGAAACCTTATTATCTACATGCTTTCCAGACCTAAGGATTTGAATATCTTGACATTGGCTGGGGCTCAAATCTTCAACTTCGTGCAGGGGAAAATGAGTTTTGGGATTTGGCACAGGTTGGCTAGGTAGCATTCCTTTTTGTCTTTCAGTCAGAGAATTAGCCAACTGCCCTATCTGGATTTACAATTTGTTCATGTCCTGCTGCTGATTGTTCATCATTGAAGCTTGGGTCTTAGATAAGGTCTCTATCATTTTCTCCAAATCAGAAAGTCTCTTGTCTGAAGGGTTTGGTGGTGGATGATGCTGATACTGGGGCTGAAAATTTGCTTGGTAAGGATAGTGTGAAGTTTTTGCACAAGTATTATGTAAAAGAGGAAAGGTTTAGATTCAACCTTTAGTGCTTGATCACTTCACAATGTAGTTAATATGATTGATGTATCCTTTCCAATCTCCGTTATAGCAATGGCTATACCGGGTCGATCCTCGAGGAGAGCTCACGATGGAAGTTTTACGGTCCTTAGTGAAGAAAAGAAAATGAAGATTCTTCTTTGTATTTACACAAATGCAAGAAGCATGGAAAAGAAAATGAAAAAATTGGTGGATTTGTGCATAATGGAAAAGAAATCAAAAGAACTTTGGAAAGTGTATTGCTAAGAAAGAAAGCTATTGAAGAATTCTTGGAAGAAAACTTTGGATGAGAAAGGCCATGGCTAGCTAACTTTACCACTTTGCTAACTTACTAAGCTCAATGGTGATGCTTGATTGCCTCATGTTGATTCATTGGTAATAGAGATCACTTTGCTTGTTTGTTCAAGTACTTTACCGTTTGGAAGATGAGTGTTCCTTTAGGTCTTAGCTTGTAGCCTCATGTTGATTCATGGCTCTCAAGATAGATTTTCAATAATGGACTCTAGGAGTGACACTCAAGGAATGCTAAGGAAGAAGATACAACATTCAATTAACATTCAAGACATAACAACAAATTAGCTTGAAGTAAAGAAGTTGTTCTACAAGTAGCATATGTTTGGTGATCCATCTCCATATTCCATCAAGGCTCTTGTTCTAGACAAGGCTCTAAATGAGGCACACATGAGTCATATGGAGTTTTGAACAAGCATTTACCAAGTGAAAGCAACTCTACTTCTTTGGAAAGCAAAAGAAACTCTAACAATGCGAGTATAAAAATTAGCAATCATCCAAAGAGATAGAAGTTAGCTTAGGTAAGTTGTTAGCTAGCCATGTAAAAGAGATTTAGCTATCCATTGTACAAGAAACAAAACAACAATTCATGATGAAAATATAAAAGCAATAGAAGTAAAACAATAGAAATGCACTAGAAGTCAAACAAGAAAGTAAAGCAAAGTAAAGCAACGTACTAGAGATTGTAAAGAGAAGAATGAAGCTTTGATTAATCCTTACTTACAAGTAATGTCACCTACTTGCTTACAAGCTTTCAACAGCACTCTCTTTTCTCTCTTTGACAAAATCTCTAGGAGGAAGAAGAGGGAGAACTAAAACCTAAAGAGAATACCAACACTCTCTCACAAAATACAAGAATTTTCCCTAATCTCTCCTCTCTCTTCTCTCTTGTCCAAGCCCTGGTCCTGTATTTATAGGCCTCAGAGAGAAGCATCTAGAGCCCAGGTTGTGGAGAGAAATCTGGGCCCTAACCACCCTGTAACTGCCGCAGATACGCGGGGAAAGCGCGGCAAAATCTTGGCCGTTCAGGCCAGATTTTCTGGTACAGGTTTGTTATGAGTTGTTATCCACGTGGCCTTCTGGAAGATTGAGTTGGCGCGAGGATCTCTCCTGATTCTGGATTCAAACTTGGGCTCTTTTGGGCTTTGAATTAATCTCTTTAATTATTGCTAATTAAAGAGATTTTGGGCCTTTTTCTCTTTAAGATGTGGACCTGCAAAAATAGAGAGAAGATGATCAAAAATCATATTTTTATTGACAATTTGCATGGTATGGAAGCGGTAAAATATGCAAATATGTATAACAATCACCCATCACACTACATGTACCACTTCACGGATACTCGTTTCACAGGCATCACTGCTACATATACTCACCACACAAGTGTGCATGCATGTGTTGGTTCTATCTTCTTGTCATGTGGATCACCGTGCATATTACATGTATTATTGTTCCATGTTTCCGTATTCATGTTATATGATTGCTTCCTGTTACTGATATGGATTTCCCGTTACTGGACATGAGAGCTGTTGATATGCGATATGTGGAATCCCACATCTATTGTTCCCATTTCCCGGTATATTGTTCATGTTATATTGTTCCTGATTCCCGTGATATTGTTCTACGCTATCAACAGAGCTCAGGTCCAGTTATCATGTTACCCGTATCACATTGTATACTTGATATAACAGATCATAAAGCTAACTTGGGTATGGGGGAGACTTGACGGTTGATTAGATCTTATCGGGTGATGTACTGGATCCATATTGTTTTCCCACTGCAGGGGATGGTAGTGCTACCTACCAATTGCTGCATGAGCTCTTATTACTTGATTCATGCTCCCCTCTTAGCGGAGGGCCCTGGTCTTAGCAGTCAGGGGCTTGTTTAAGGCCGTGATTCCGGGTATGTACGGGATACATCCACCCGATAAGAACTGATCGACCATAGGTTTTCAAGTAACATAATAAAACAGTATACACAATAGTGACGTCGGGAATACTTGTTATTTGGTCACTCTCTCGTTTGGATAATGGTACCCGTAGGCCATGTCCGGATGGGTTCGACTGGAGTGCGGGCTCCAGTATGAACTGCCAGTGGTATGGGACACTGGAAGAGATTGATTAAAATATCAGGTGGTACTGATTGCTACTATTGTATAAATAACATGACTTGCATGATACATGTTTACTTCTTGTTATTGTTCCTTGCCTGATACATGTTTCCTACTGTATAGTTGTACGTATTATCGTACCTGACCATTTATCCGATATCATACATGTATACATGTTACTCTAACCGATACATGTTACTCTTTCTGTAGTGGCATACTATTTATGCATATGTGCATATATTCTATTTTCTGTATACCTTGCATACATCATTACTGTCTATGCACCACACCGTATACTGGTTAGCTAGCATATGCCCATCTGCATGTGCACTGCTATCCTATCACCACTAGCATGTACACTTGTCACCATTAGATAATATTATACATTATATAAACTGGATACAATTAGAGACATGACCTGATGATAACGGTTAGGTGGTTATGGTATTAAAAGACGACATGTCTGTATATTTCACTGCTTACATGTTTATATATTTCTATCACTTATGATATGCTTATTATATGGTAGACACCATCATGTATCTATAGTAGTATCATGCTTGTAGTACTATAGTATATATTACTGCCTCCTTCATTTTACCACTCACTAGGTCGCTTTCTGACGACCCTGAGTTTGCGTGCCCAGATTGGAGATCCGCGTATCGAGAGTGCCTTGGAGTCACAAGGGAGATTCCTCCTCTGGCCTATTCATAGGTATCTTAGTAATTTATTTCTGCTATCTTATTTGTCCCTATTTTTCATATCTGTTATGATCGCTGACCTCTTTCTGCAGGTATTCTTGTACTTATTTCATGCTGGACCTCATGACTATATGGAGGTAATGTACTGTACTGAGGCTTAACGTACGCGTGAGCGTGTTTTCACCTCGCGTATGTACGTCGCCATAACGTCTCCGTATCCTTGGGATCGGGGCGTTACAGTTGGCTGACTGTAATCAATGTTAGTCGACTACCCTATCTTATATAGTCGACTAGTACAGTTACTAGTCAACTTATTACACGTTTATAATCGACTACGTCCTGTCCAGAAAAGATGCCCACTCTCTGTTGTTGACTTAATCAATATTAGTCGACTGCGCTATTTTATATAGTCGACTAATAGTAATTTTCAGAGACTTGTGTACCTGTATCAGACATCTGTAGTCGATTTGACCCATAGATTAGTCGACTAATTCAGTTAAAATTTCCTATACTAGTCGACTAATCACATAGTCTGATTCTTAAAGGATTTCTTATAGCTTTAACATGCATTTTTCCATCTTAACCATATCAAGATAAAACAATTTCAGTTTTATCATAAACACACTTGTTAAACATGAGGTTGGACCCCCTTCGGTCACCTCCGGTTAAACCCAGTCTCTTCCTCCAATACGTTATTCAACGTAATATTCTCCCCTCGGTCATCTCCGGTTCAACCCGGTCCCTTCCTCCTATACATTATTTAACATAATATTCTCCACTTCGGTCATTTCAGGTTCAACCCGGTCCCTTCCTCTAATACGTAAGAATTATAACTTTCATACGATAACAACATGCAAGGATTCATAAAGAAATATCAACATGAATGATATTCATAATTTGCAACTTTACATTATGCAACATTATGGAAGTCATTAACGTGTATAAGTAACAACTTACTAAATTAACAACATGCAAGCCTTTTCAAAGTAGCCAACACATTGTATCATCTTAATTTGTGTGTAACTGTATACAAGCATAAATTAAGTATTATGTTTATTCATAAAACTATTTCTTCTTAAAAGGTATGTGTTCGACTACCGTGTATACACACAATAAAGTTTATCAATCATGCATAACGGTAAGCATACATGAAAATAGTTACAACTTATTTACCATAGGATTGTCTATAATGTACACTTAAAGTCTAGAAATCATACACATGTATTATCACTCATATTCACATCCACTTATAACTTAGAAATTTTCACTTTACTTCAAACTTGACAACTACCTACTATTAATTTGGAGTTTGAATGTTCTACTCACCCTTGAAGAAATCACCCCCGATTATCAAGCTTGGTTACCGGCTATATTAGAGTCTACAAGACTATAACAAAATCATTAGTAGTTTATAATTGAAAGAAGATAGAGTGGTGTAGTAGGCCTAAAGATTGCTTGCCTTCTTCAATCAAAATCACCCTCCTATCTTGCTAACCTCGGCCAACCTTATATTCAAGAATTATCCCTCTAAGGTGATGTTAGATCACCACTTCTCCATGCTCTGATAGGTCTTTGGAGGAGATATATAGGCAAAGGAATACTTTTTAGCATATAAGAAGGAAAGGGAAGAATAGTGAGTGAATGAGTGAGAGAGTGAGTGAAAAAAATAGAGGAAGGGGAGGGGACTGCTAGTTGTCCCCTCAGCCGGCAGCTAAAGGAAGAGGGGGAAAATTTTGGAGTTGGAAATAGAGAGAGAGAGAGAGAGAGAGAGAGAGAGAGAGAGAGAGAGTGTGTGTGTGTGTGTGTGTGTGTGTGTGTGTGTTGCCAAGTGAGGCTTTTCTCCCCATTTTTACTCGTTTATACCTCACTTCCTACAATGAGATCATGCCAAGTGCCCCCCTAAAATCATTTCTCTACATCTCTACCTTACTCCTATAGGTAAGGCTCCATACTCCCCCCTTCATGATGCATTTGTACCCAACAAGTATGGTGGAAAATATGGTAGGAAAAAGTCAAAGGTGCATGTGCATATGTACACCTACATACATTTATACTAATATATACATGGTATAAGATTTTAGTGTAAATATCCTACATGGATTTTTGTCCCTATATTATTTCCTTAAGGCACTCAAGTGTATTAATTGGTGATTAATTAAGGTAAGTGTTACACCTCTCGAGTACTTTATGCGATCTTGAAGCGTGAGCTCTTGAATCAACATGTGATAGCTTCAAAACCTCACTTTGCATCCTTTGTTGAAACTAAATACCTACTAAGGTCTTGATCAATAACTGAAACTTAATAAACATAAGATCATTAGTAATCATAACTTCATAAGTTAGTCATTATCAAAACTAAGATGAAGGGCCTTTGGGCTAACAAATGAGTCAAATGTGTTGGCCCAAAGGCCTATCACTCTAGTTTTGATGATGATCAGCTCATGTAGTTATAGTGCTAATGATCTTTTGTTTATTTAGTTTCAGATTTATGATCAAGATCTTAGTAGGTGTGTGGCTTCAACAAAAGATTTAAAGTCAAGTTTTGGAGCTAACACGGTTTGATTCAAGAGCTTGTGCATCAAGAGCACATCAAGTACTCAAGAGGAGTCTAGCTCATTGGATCATATTTGGACCAAGTCAAGAAGATGAGAAGACTTCAAGTGAAGACTTCAAGATCAAGACTTGTGTCTAGGTTTGTTTCTATAAGATTTTATTTTTAGATAAAATGTAAAGGATAGAATAGTTAGTGGATTGCTCAAGTATATCTTACACACACACTCTTGATTTTGATGAGTTTTCATAAAAGAATTTTTATTTTAGAAAAATACAAAAGAGATTTCTTTTTGACAAATACCGGTTTGGTTTTTGGAATTCAAAGTTACATGTATTTAAACCAAAACCGATTTAGTGCCTAAATGTCAACAACATAGATATATCACCATGTATGTGTAATAGATCATATCCATACACCCTATGCTTTCAAAGTGTTTAAAATATCTTGTTTTGTATTTGGAGAAGTTTTGGAAAAATAAGTTTGGAAAAACCAATTTGAAAAAATACAGTTTTTGTTTTGAACCAATTTTCTAAGTTACAAAAATAGTTCAAATTATTTGTAACATGTCTTGATTTTATTCAAGCATGTTTGTTTTTCAAAGTATAATGTTAAAACTATTTTTGTAGATTTTTCATGATTTTATGGGATTTTATTTGAGCCAAAATGACCAAGTTTTCTTTCCCTAAAATCCCTAACCTGGCTTCTGTCGGTCGACCGGACCGGTCGACCGAGCTTGAAGTCGGTCGACCGCGTCGGTCGACCAACGTGCACAGACGTGCACGCCAGCCTTTGCTGGAGGGCCGGGATCGGAGCGGTCGACTGCCAGAGAGGTTTGCTCTCTGGAAAGCCCCGGTCGACTGGGCCGGTCGACCGGCAGAGAGATCTGCTCTCTGTTTCAGGGTCTCGATCGACCGGGCCAGTCGACCGTTACCCCAACGGTCAGAAATCTGACCGTTGGCGGTCGACTGGGCGGTCGACCGTCAGGCCAACCTAGCTCTAACGGCTAGTTTTTCTAACTCTATAAATTGGGGCTTTTGGGGGCCGTTTTTAAAAAGATTTTAAAAGAGTTTGGGCTAGTTTTTCCCACTCATTCCAGTGGTTATATCCACAAGTTTTAGAGCCAAATATTTCCAATCAAAAAGGGAGTTTATCAAGACTGTTTTAAAAGTGATTTTCTTGAGTTTTCCTCCACCATTTCAATCCTTATTTCTCACACAACACTTGAGCTATCCATTGCTATATCTACCTATAAGGTCTTTGTTGTGAGAGGATTTTAGGTGATCAAAGTGTTGTGATCACCAAAGTTCATTCTTTGTACTTTGAGGAGACGGACTTGCGGGTTCGCGGTGTTTCGAGTTCGTGTGTGAACTCTTTGTTTGAGGTGCGGCCTCGGCGAGCTAGTGGGCTTGCGGTGTGTACGGGACTAGAGAGTCCAAAGAGTTCTAGTGGGAACTCCTTATAGGTATTGCGGCACCGAGTGATCCGGTGTGATCGATTATAGTGGAAATCCTTCAAGTGTGAAGGCGGGGACGTAGAGCAAGTGTGCTCGAACCTCGAAACAAATCTCCCGTGTTTGCGATTGCTCTCTCTCTATCTCTTTGTCTTTATATCTTGCATGCCTCTATTGCCTTTATCTTTAATTGCTAGATATATATATTTTGTGCTCATATTGTTATATGCTTGGGGTGTGTTTGCTAACACTTGTATTCAACCAAGAGAGCCAACGCGGCACCTCAACTCTTATTTAGAGGAATCTTGAGGAGTTAGTCCAGAGCCCTTCACGGGGAATCCGGCTACACTCTTGTGTTATACTAGGTGTTTAGTGTAAGAAGTTTTAATTTGCATTATATAAGTTTTTATTCCGCATTAATTGACCATTAGATTAGCCATCACCTATTCACCCCCTCTAGGTGATTTACAATTGGTATCAGAGCCAAGTGCTCTTGATTTGGGTCTTACAACCTAGAATTAAAGATTCTCATTTATACCTAATCACAATATTTGTACACACACCATGGACTTCATGACACCTCCCACCTTTGTCATTCTTAACATCCAAACTTGGAAGGTTAAGATGTCTTTATCTTCAAGGCCCTAGGCATTCATGTTTATTTTGTCACTACTAGAGATTCTTATTGTTTAAATGGCAAAAATATTGAGGCTAATGTAAAAGCCCTACATGCTTTAAGATCTACCCTAAATGATGAATATTTATCTAGGGTATCTAACATTGATTCGGCTTTTGTAGTTTGGAACATAATTCTCTCCCTCGGCGAAAAAGAACAATACTATAGGGGAGCGACTCGGATGTTAGAAGTGACACCTCCAACGTGTGCTACATGGTCCAAGGGGATAACCCCCTTGAGGTAACTACCGAATCCGAGCTAGAAGAGGATGTTGAAATGCCTTATAATGAACTAGCATCATTTTGTCAACAACTCTTAGAAAATATGAATTGCTTAAAAAGGATAACAAGAATTTGAAAAAGAAATTTGATTGCATATTAAATGAAAATGATTCTTTTAAAAATAAAGTTGCATGCATTGAAAAAGAAAATGAAAATTTGAAAAATGAAATGTTTCCTTGTTTTCTAAATTGAATGATCTTTGTGAAGGAAACACTACTTTGAAAAATAAGATTGTTTTGGTGGAAAAACAAAAGGAAGTTATTTTGCAAGAAAACACTTCTTTGAAAAGAAAAATTATTGAAAAAGAAAAGGAAATGTTTCTAAAAAGAATAAGAAAAATGATTCTCATTCTCATCATGCTTTACATGCCACCACTAATGAGATTAAATTTTTGAAAAATAAAATAAATTGTTTGAGCTCAACTTTGAGCACATGTGCATTTAATTAAAAAAGGTTGGAATCCTTGTTTTCAAAGAAACAAGCTCCACATGTTCATGCACATCATCCACCTCATGCATATGCACACTTTGCATGCCATGACCACACTCACACTCATATGCATCCTAAGGTGTACAAATGTACACATTGTGGCCGAAACGGCCATTTAGCAAAATTTTATTTTGATAAGTTGCATCTTATTAATTTTGCTAATAACAAAAATGTTTGGGTTCCTTATAAGACTAACCCCCAAGGACCCAAAAGAAAATGGGTACCAAAATCCCCACCTTGTGTTTTTGATGTAGGTGCGGGCTCTCACAAAATGTGAGAGGGATGGTGCCTTTGTAGTGGATGCATGGACTTGATGAACACATATTTGATGCACCGCTATCAAGGAGGTTTGGTGGGACAACCATCATGTTTTGAAGATTTGGAGTATAGTTCTTTGGTTTTGTAACTATCTCTAAACTCCTAATTTATTTACATGCTTGTTCATATATGATATTTTTTTTAGCATGTTCATTTTTGTGCTTCATGTGGTAACTACTAGTTTAAATATAGTTTTTATTAAAACTTGGATATATATATATATGTACAAGTAGTGAGCAACAAATTGATTCATATATGTTTGCACTTTATTGTTCATTTGTACTCACTATATGCACATGTTTAGCCTAGTTTTGATGATTCTCTCATTAACACTTGTTTTGTCTATTTTCATGTTTTACTTCATGTATATGTACTTTGTATTCAAATTTAATAAATATACATGTATACCCCATGAGTCATTTGCCTTCATGCAATTTACATTATGGACTCTATTTTATGGTTGGAATATGTATGCATATTATTAGTTTTGGATAAATCATATATATACCTAGAAGTTTGTTTTTAAGATGAAAAATGAATTTTTTTTCTTTATATGAAAAATGAATTCTCATGATTTGTTTGATAAAATGATATTTATATTTGTTTTTGAGCTTCATTGATTATCTTCATGGATGATGCTAATTGCATGACTTTTGTGCACTCATACTTTATTTGTTTTGTCATGACTTTGTCTCATGACTATTTTTGAGCTTTATCGATTTTGAGTGTCAACTCTTATGTATTTGATATGATTCATGAAAAACATATGATTTGACTTCATATTTTGAAGGATCTTTAACTAGTTTTTCAAAAATTATTTTAACTAGTTAAGTATTCTTCACTTGGTAGTGTTTTCAATACTAAAAATATTTTTCAAACCCTATTTTTGAAAACCCCTTCCAACATCGTGATGGGCGGATGGATGGGCGAGTATGCCTTGTAAGCCCTATTGAAAATCTTTTAACTTGTGCATATAAAGGGCGGAAGGTTATGAGTTATATACTTGATCTCAATTGGTATTTTCTTTTGTATATACTCATATTTTGTTTCCTATATCTGTATGCTTCACATTTTAAATAATATCAATTTCTATTGGTATTTTCATTTTCATACATATATATGATTTATTTGTGCTTAATTTAAATCGATTTACATATTTAAAGCACAAAGTTTGTTTATGCTAAGCTTGATTCAAATTCTTATTTTCAATGGTATCTCAATTGATTGTTTAATAAGCTTATGCATTAGTTTTAATTGATATTTTTATTGATATCAAAAATATGCAATAATTTTCAATTGGTATCAATATGATTCTATTTTGATTAAATTCAAAATTTGTAATGTTTATTTACAATTGGTATTAGTATCTTAAAATTTGACTACAATTGGTATCTTAAAAATTTTGTTTATATGATATCTTAAAATTTGATTTACTAAGATATCTCAAATTTTGTTTTATTGAGAAAAACTCAAAATTTTGTTTGTAATAAGAAAAGTAAAAATGTTTTGTTTTATGTTGCCTATATGCAAGGAGAGCTTAACATCTCTTCTACATATAGATTCATGTTGAGTGTATCTTATATTGAGGAGCTTGACAACTCTTCTTTATGCGGTACACGTGTATAAGGGGAGCTTCACATCTCTTCTTATGCATTGTATATTATGTGTTATGTGAATTAGGGCTTGTCATCCTTTCTTCATGTAATACATATATGTAGGGAAGTTAACTTTGCGTCTTCCTCTTCATGAATGTATATCGTATATATCTATTTATTGATTTGTTTCGAGATTTGTTTGACCCCTTTATTGATTCTTTGTTTCGAACAAAAAGGTGGAGAAAATTTTGTTTTTACTTTAACCCCTTTGTTGATGATTGACAAAAAGGGGAGAAGTATTTTAGTATATATGCACGTTTTCCATACTTTATTCATAAAGGGGGAGAAGTATTTATGTTTATGCATATATGTTTTATGTTGCAAATAGGAGAAGAAGAATTTGATGTGTTTCATGCTTGTTTATGCATGTTTATCTCTATATTTGCATACATGTTTTCCTTGCTTTATTCATAAAGGGGGAGAAGTATTTATGTTTATGCATATTTGTTTTGTGTTGCAAATAGGAGAAGAAGAATTTGATGTGTTTCATGCTTATTTATGCATGTTTATCTCTATATTTGCATACATGTTTATGAGCATTCATTGCATAATTATTTGTTTATTGCTATGCATGAGTTAAGGGGGAGCTTTTTTTGAAGCTTTACTTTAATCCATGCATATATAACTCCATGAGTTTTGTCATCATCAAAAAGGGGGAGATTGTTGGCCCAAAGGCCTATCACTCTAGTTTTAATGATGATCAACTCATGTAGTTATAGTGCTAATGATCTTGTGTTTATTTAGTTTCAGATTTATGATCAAGATCTTAGTAGGTGTGTGGCTTCAACAAAAGATTTAAAGTCAAATTTTGGAGCTAACACGGTTTGATTCAAGAGCTTGTGCATCAAGACCACATCAAGTACTCAAGAGGAGTCTATCTCATTGGATCATGTTTGGACCAAGTCAAGAAGATGAGAAGACTTCAAGTGAAGACTTCAAAATCAAGACTTGTGTCTAGATTTGTTTTTATAAGATTTTGTTTTTAGATAAATGTAAAGGATAGAATAGTTGGTGGATTGCTCAAGTATATCTTACACACACACACTCTTGATTTAGATGAGTTTTCATAAAAGAATTTTTATTTTAGAAAAATACAAAAGAGATTTCTTTTTGACAAATACCGGTTTGGTTTTTGGAATTCAAAGTTACATGTATTTAAACCAAAACCGATTTAGTGCCTAAATGTCAACAACATAGATATTTCACCATGTATGTAATGGATTATATCCATACACCCTATGCTTTCAAAGTGTTTAAAATATCTTGTTTTTGTATTTGGAGAAGTTTTGGAAAAATAAGTTTGGAAAAACCAATTTGGAAAAATACAGTTTTTGTTTTGAACTAAATTTTCTAAGTTACAAAAATAGTTCAAATTATTTGTAACATATCTTGATTTTATTCAAGCATGTTTGTTTTTCAAAGTATAATGTTAAAACTATTTTTGTAGATTTTTCATGATTTTATGGGATTTTATTTGAGCCAAAATGACCAAGTTTTCTTTCCCTAAAATCCCTGACCTGGCTTATGTCGGTCGACCGGACCGGTCGACCGAGCTTGATGTCGGTCGACCGCGTCGGTCGACCAACGTGCACAAACGTGCACGCCAGCCTTTGCTGGAGGGCCGGTCGACCGGAGCGGTCGACCGCCAGAGAGATTTGCTCTCTGGAAAGCCCCGATCGACCGGCAGAGAGGTCTGCTCTCTGTTCCAGGGTCTCGGTCGACCGGGCCAGTCGGCCGCTACCCCAACGGTCAGAAATCTGACCGTTGGCGGTCGACCGGGCAGTCGACCGTCAGGCCAACCTAGCTCCAATGGCTAGTTTTTCTACCTCTATAAATTGGGGCTTTTGGGGGCTGTTTTCAAAAAGATTTTAAGAAGAGTTTTGGGCTAGTTTTTCCCACTCATTCCAGTGGTTATATCCACAAGTTTTAGAGCCAAATATTTTCAATCAAAAAGGGAGTTTATCAAGAGTGTTTTAAAAGTGATTTTCTTGAGTTTTCCTCCACCATTTCAATCCTTATTTTCTCACACAACACTTGAGCTATCCATTGTTATATCTACCTATAAGGTTTTTGTTGTGAGAGGATTTTAGGTGATCAAAGTGTTGTGATCACCAAAGTTCATTCTTTGTACTTTGAGGAGGCGGACTTGCGGGTTCGCGGTGTTTCGAGTTCGTGTGTGAACTCTTTGTTTGAGGTGCGACCTCGGCGAGCTAGTGGGCTTGCGGTGTGTACGGGACTAGAGAGTCCAAAGAGTTCTAGTGGGAACTCCTTGTAGGTGTTGCGGCACCGAGTGATCCGGTGGGATCGATTATAGTGGAAATCCTTCAAGTGTGAAGGCGGGGACGTAGAGCAAGTGTGCTCGAACCTCGAAACAAATCTCCCATGTTTGTGATTGCTCTCTTTATCTCTTTGTCTTTATATCTTGCATGCCTCTATTGCCTTCATCTTTAATTGCTAGATATATATATATTTGTGCTCATATTGTTATATGCTTGTGGTGTGTTTGCTAACACTTGTATTCAACCAAGAGAGCCAACGCGGCACCTCAACTCTTATTTAGAGGAATCTTGAAGAGTTAGTTCAGAGCCCTTCACGGGAATCCGGCTACACTCTTGTGTTATACTAGGTGTTTAGTGTAAGAAGTTTTAATTTGCATCATATTAGTTTTTATTCTGCATTAATTGACCATTAGATTAGCCATCACCTATTCACCCCCCTCTAGGTGATTTACAAAATGATCTTACATTAAATCATTAAAAAGGTTTAACTTAAGTATTTTAGGTTTTAAAATGGATATATCCTCATGTAATCGGTTCAAAAACAACTATCATAAGCTTATATAGTTATTTATTAATAAACTTGAATTAACAATCCAACAAAGGTTAAATTCCCAGAATAAATAATTAATAAGAGAAATCGAATTAAAGATCATGAGAGACATCATTCTCACCTCAAAGTAGATGTTGATGACTCCAATATCAAAAGAATTTTGAAGCAGCACATTTGATTGAATTCATGAAATTTAGCAAAAGAAATTCGATTGGATCGAAGAAAAACTCTCTCACCTCAATTTGAGCTAACACCCATAAGTTGAGGTTGCTCTCGTGCCCTGGCGCCGCCGTGCTCCACCGCGCCTACCTTTGCACGCGCCGCCCTAAATGGTCACAGCAGCCACTGTGGCTGCGGCTTCTGTTGCGTGTCTAACTGAGAGGGGGAGAGAGAAGGTGAGGAGGTGTAGGATTGAGAGGGAAAGTGGAATAGAGAGAATAGAAAGAGCGAGAGAGATTGGGAGAAAGAAAGGAGTTTAGGTTGATCAATTTAGGGATGAGGAGAAATTTTAGGGGTTCATCTTTGGGTTCGGTTTCAGAGCGAGAAGCTGAAATCCTACCTTTTCCAATATATACACATATATATAAACAAAAGAAAATTACATATACATGCCACTTGGCCTCATTCCCCCTCCACTCAACCTACCTCTCACCTACTCCCATCCGCTAATTCTTTAGGAATATTTTATTTTGGTATTTTATTTATATTTTGATTGTATTTCCTTGTATTTATACAATAAATTTATCATCAATTTATTACATAAATTTACATACCCAATTATGTGTAAAAATATATATACATGTATTCATGTAAGGATGATTGTATTCATATAATTTTCGCCCATTCTTTACACATATATTCTATACATGCATTATTTTTGAAAGGTAGATTCATACACACACACATACACAAATCTCCAAATTTATCCCTCTTCCAAATTTTCTTAAAATTTCTAAAAATCTATTTTTTTATAAGATTAATTCAATCATCACCTCAGATAATCTTATATATTCTTATAAATCATAGATTAAAATAATTAAATCAAGATTTTAAAAAAACGGGGTGTTACAGGTTGGGAATGAAGAAAATAAAGGTTGAATATATTAAATGAGTAGAGGTGGTAGGAGAAGATGGATCTAGTTGTGGGATAGATCATAGAGGGAATTATCATTAGTAGCCTACCTTTTTTTTGCTATTTCCTGGTTTTCTCACTTTTCTGATTTTTTTTATCAGAAACAAACAAGATGAAATAAAAAAACCCCGAAAATATAACCAAATAGCTAAGAAAAGGTAGCCAAATTTACTACAGCCTACTGTTTTTATTTTACATCAGCCATTCAATGTGGTTTATCTTCACAGATGTCAGTGTTGCCTTCTTAAAAACGATTGGAAAAAAAGTGAGTTAGGGTAGTATTGAGATTTTTGAAAATACATTATACATGTTAATAGTGATATGCAAAGTAAAAGGGAGCGGATATTGCCACCCCAAAAGATGGAAGACACCACTAAATTAAGGCACCCACAATTTTGATAAAGGCAGCCCCAAAAAAATCAAAAATGACCAAAATGTCATCTTCTTCTCTTTCTCCTCTCCCTCCCTCGTAGGTGACCACCTGACACCCTGGCGACCCACTGACGACCCCTCGGCCTCCCCCTCCTCTGCGACCACCTTCTCCTCTGACCTCCCTACCTCCCTCTCCTTCACCCTTGTCGGCGGACCTCCGGTAACCCCTCGGCTTCCCCCTTCCTGCGTGCTCCCCCTTCCTCCCCGCCCTCTCCTCCCCCTATCTCTATTCGACCGGTCTGGCCGAACAAAGATGGGGAGAAGGAAGATGAGGACAGGACGGAAGGAAGGGGAGGGCGACGGGGAAGGAGGGAGGAGGAGTGGGGGAAGGAGAGGGGAGATTGGGAAAGGACGGGGAAGAGCTGGGGAGGTTGGGGGAGGAGGGGAGAGGGGGAGGGGAAGAACAGAGAAGGACGGCGGGGAAGGAGGAGGAGTGGGAGAAGGGGTGGGGAGGTCGGAGAAGGAGAGACAGCGCTAGTGGGGCTCGCTACGTTCACCGGAAAAAAGGGGATGGAAAAGAGGAAGGGGGCATTTATAAGGGTGTCAATTGGGCCGGGCCGGGCCGGCAACCCGCAAGGGCACGGTTCAGCCCAGTCAGGACCTGGGTCAACTTTGCCCGGGTCCGTAGTTCCAACGGGCCGGCCTCGGGTTCGCCTTTTGGCGTCCCAGGGCCGGTGGGCGTGCCAAGTCCGGGCACGGGCCTGGCATGCCCACTGGACGTGGCACGGCCCACTGGGAGACCGTCCGGGCCAGCCCGGCCCAGAATGCAACCAATGACTCTAAGAGCCATTGGGCTTGGCGGGCGGGGGCTTCGGCCCGGCCCGGCCCGGCCAGATTAAGAGCCCAACGGCTCTAAGAGCCATTAGGGGGGTTTTTTGCACAAAAAATTTGCAAAAACCCACCAGGCTACACCCTATGGCTATTATAGCCATTGGGGGGTTTGCAATTTTTGTTGCAAAGCCCCCCAACGGGTATATGATGTCTTTTTTGTGTTTTTTGCAAAATAAAATTTGCAAAAAATACTTCAATTGTATTTGTATCAATTATTCATTTTATTGGATCAATAATAAATATATATATTTTCATTTCATATCTTGTAATATTCTTTGCTAATTTTATCACAGCTTGAATAAGTAATTTTGGGAAGTTTTAAGATTTTTTAAGTTTTTAAAGTTTTTTTATTTTTTTAAATGGCGGACCGGCACGGGCCAGCCCGGGTCTGGCCCGGGTCCCACGGCACCCAGGCCTTGGGCCATGCCCGGGTTCTATTTTGGAACCTGGGCTGGGCCGGGCAGGCCGAACCGGGCACGGCCAGGCCCCAGCCCGGCCCGATCAAGAGCCCAACGGCTCTAAGAGCTGTTAGGGGGGTTTTGCAAAAAAGTTTGCAAAAACCCCCAGGCTACACCCTACAACTATTATAGCCGTTGGGGGGTTCGCAATTGTTTTTTTTTTTTGCAAATCTCCCCAACGGGTATATGAGATCTTTTTTGTGTTTTTTGCTAAATAAAATTGCAAAAAATACTTCAATTGTATTTGTGTCAATTATTCATTTTAGTGGATCATAAATAAAAATATATTTTTTCATTTCACGCCTTGTAATATTCTTTGCTAATTTTATCACAATTTGAATAAGTAATTTTTGGGAATTTTTAAGATTTTTAAAGTTTTTTTAAAGTTTTTTAAGTTTTTTTTATTTTTTAAATGGCGGGCTGGCACTGGCCGGCTCGGGTCTGGCCTAGGGCCCACGGCACCCAGGCCTTGGGCCATGCTCGGGTTCCATTTTTGGAACCCGGGCCAGGCCGAGCTGGGCAAGGCCAGGCCCTGGCCCGCCGTGTAACAACCCTGATTTTTTTTTATTAATTTCTGGTTTGACACATAATTATGAGATAATAATTTATTTGATGTTACACAAAATGGAAAATAAGTATTGTAGAATTCTAAATTGGTGATTACGAGTTATATATATATTGAATGTTTTTTTTTTAAATAATGATGTACATACGTGAGAGGGTGTATATCCACAAATACATGTATATAAATTATTCATGTATATATCGAGAGATAGTAGGGTAATATTTTAAGTGATCATATATGTAATACTCTTGTGGTATTAATACCACTATAAGTACCTAGCTAAATACCCAAAATAAATAATGTGAGTGGGAGTAGGTGCATGGAGATGAGAAATGGATGGTTGGGATTAATTCTTGGAACTTGAGTGCTAGGTTTCAATTGAGGGAGGGAAAACAAAGCAAATATTTAAGGGGAAAATGGCCAAAAATCCCTCATTTTTACCCTCACTCTCTCTCTACCAACATCCTAGCCTCCTACTCTTCTCCCTCTCTCTCTCTGTGGCCGGCGGCAAGGGGAGGCGACGCCAGGGCGGCCGGAGGCGCCGGCGGCGCCAGGGTGGCCGGAGGCGGGGTGGGGCGGCGGCCATGGCCACGCGCAGGTAGCAGCAGCAGCGCCCATCTCTCTCCCCTTTTCCCCTCTCTCTCTGGCTTGGATGATCGGCGGCGACCGGAGGGGGGATCCAGAGGGGCCCGCCGGCGCAGGCTCGGCGGCCGGGCGCCGGCCGCCAGGGATCAGCGCGCAGGCAGCAGGGCTGCTGCCTGCGCTGCTATTTTAAGGAGAAAGGAAAAAAAAAAAAAGAAAAAGAAAAAGAAAAAGAAACCCGTTTGGGTTGGATTCAAATCCGATCCATAAGACCCGAACACGACCCAATCACTTAAGAAAGGTAAATTCCATTTGACCCTTGAAAGTTTCTGTTATTTGATTTAGACCCCAGAAAATTTATAACGGGTCCCCAGATAATTCTGAATATTTGATATCTAACCCTAAGTTATTGGTTTGGTTTTGGGTGATAACTTGGCCATCCGAAGTCGGATTCGAGCGATTTTTGAGTCATTGCGATCGTGAAATCGAGAGCTATGTATTCGCAGGATTCATAACCGAAGTCAGACAAAGGTGAGTGGGGTTTTTAATAAATTAGATTGCATTATACCTAATTGCAAATATGGATAATAACTTGTTTAATATAGCATTATACCTAATTGCAAATGTGACTTGCATTCTGGAATATGGTGTACAATGGCATTGACATGCATGTTACGGAATAGAAGTCATTATGATTGACATGAATATGATGGGTGTATGTTACTTGATTTTGTACATAATATATATGTGGGTGATATGTTTGGTTAAGACATTTGTGCGGATATTGTATAAGAATACAAGGTAACGGGTAAATACTAATTGAGAGTATCATCCCATATATGAAATGATGTGCATAGTATATGAATCTTATGGAATTGAATGTGCTGATATCGTGTGTATATATATAGTATATATATTGGAGGAAGGGACCCGTATTGCACGGGCGGAGTGCGAAGACGGTGCTATATAAATATATATATGGAGGAAGGGGCCGGGCGAAAGCCGGTGGGAGGGGGAAGACGGTGTTATTGCATTATATATACATATATCTGGAGGAAGGGACCCGTATTGCACGGGCGGAGTGCGAAGACGGTGCTATGATATACATATATTGTATCCTTACAAATAATTGAGAATAAATGGCTATGTGTGATGTATATGTATGTGTGTGTGTGTGTGTGACACTGAGGGTATGTTGGATGTGTTATTGTATATGGTATTGGAGACATCTGATACTGGTCATATGTGCATCTATCAGTATCAATTGAACAATAGCTGAAAGTAAATACACAATCAAGTAGAAGCATTCATTATCACATACTTCATGTACCACATTCATCGTATTTTCATGTATCGTGCATGCTATACATCGTTAATGCCATGCTACAATTATGTATGAGATTGACTCTACTCACTGAGCTGTCGAGCTCACCCCCCCATAGCTTCATTGTTTTTCAGGGCAAGCCAGGGATAAATAGCAGCTAAAGGCAAGAGTAGAGCACTGAAATGGTGCACATATTCATTGTGTCGGCCTACCAAGCTTCTATATTGACTTGTAATTGAGTAGTTTGGTTATATGCATGTACGTAGAGTTGATGTATAGTTAGTCTGAATAGTTGCATATATGTGATTTAGTTCGATGATGCATATATGTAGACTTGTGTATAAGTTCTTATGGATATTATCTGAGTTGGCTTGTGTTAGATGGTGATACCAAGGAGATTATTCTCAAGTAAGTGTTGATGTGTTATCTTGTGTTGTATCCACATGATAAATGTGAGAGATTTTTAAGTAGGCAATGTCAAGCCGAAATTGTGATATATGATTGATGAGAATATAGAATTGTATGTGTCAATGTATCAAGTAGACTCCGTATTATAGAGGAAGTGCTGCCAAAATTTTCAAGGATTTGGAGATGATTATGATAATTTGTTGATCAATAGATGTTTATATGTATTGAGATCATTAAGAAATCTGGGACCGTTATACGCCGTGCCCGGGCCGGGTTTGGCCCGACAAGGCCCAATTAATGCCCTAAGCATTTAGTACTTTCCACGAGGGTAGCAGTATCTAAAAATATAATGGTACACTTGTAATTATTTATGGGATGCCTTTCTCCCTTTTTGAGTGGCAATATCTGCTCCCAAAGGAAGAGGGTTGGAGTTACTTTTGACCAAATTCAAGGGGGTTATGGCACTTGAAAAAGAAGCAAGGGGTGGAGAAACTTCTTGAAAATCTCAGGGTGCTGGAAGTATTTTTTTCCCTTTTTTTGGTCTAAAATTTTTTTGCCTCTTTTCATAATTTCTTTAATTTTCAGAAAATCGGAATGCTTTGCGCTTTTGTTTTTACAGAGAAGCCCCTCGATGCATTGTTATTGCGGTGATAGCCCCTTGATCATCATTATAGCGGCGATAGTGCCATAGATTTTACAAAAAAAAGGGCATTTTTGATTGTCACTGCAATCAAATTGATTGCAGACAGGATATTGTGTTTAGTATTGCGGCCATACAATTCTATTTGGTGCATTTTTAATCCAATGATGCATATTATCAACTATGAGGCTGTTTATAATTTTCTTGTGTGAGACGAAAAATCTCAAAAATATCTATCGATTTACTATCTACTTGGGTTAACAATAGATTTGGAACATGATATACTTTTCATGAAACCATTACAAAGATGTCAACAAAAGCTATATGAGTCCAAAATGTGAATAAAAATGTATAGTTTGTGTTGTGATTGACGATAAACTTGAATCAATATCAATCTCATCTTTTCCTTACAAACAACCGAATCATTGTGTGAAATTTTAATTCCATCTTGAATAAAAGTTTATTGACTGTGTATACTTATAATTTGATGAATATAAAGGGTTGGGTTCGCAAAATAATCGCTTTCAGTCACAGACGTCATGCGATTGCGATCATTGCAATAATTGAAGCATGGTGAGATGATCAATGAGAGACCGAGGATCGATGACAGTACACGGCACGCACATGACTCCATCTTCATCATTAATGACAAAGGGAAACGAGACTGGTTAAATCCGAGCAACTTCCTTTTCACGTATTTTCACAAGTATACGACATTGTCTTCTTCAATGGGATCCTAAATACGGATAGTATACGGATATTGTACGCAGTACGTACGTATGCGAAGACAGAACTGTGCTTGCTGCCTTGAGTGCGGCACACGAGGTCAGCACTGGTCACAGTCGAGGTCTTTAATGGTGCAGGCTCTCTAGTTATTACAGAATCCAAACTCCAGTGATTGTCAAAATCCTTGTGATTTGATGGCTATATACAGCAGGGGCTACGCTATCCTACGTATGTATACGCTTGGTTTTTGTGTGTGTGTGTGTGTGTGTGTGTGTGTGTGTGTGGGGGGGGGGGGGGGGGGGGGGGGCGCGTGTTGTGGCGCCTAGGGGGAATTAATTCAATCGGAAAAATCAGTTTAGCCCCTGGTAAATGCTACTAGGTTTCATAGAACGCACAACTAGGAGTGCAAACTGGCTGGGTATCTAAGTGGACTCACGACTAGGTTTCATTGAAGGTGCTCGTTGGCTGCTTGCAAGGCTGGAAGTTTATAACATTTCTCACACGTGTCAGAAGGGAACGGGTTTGCGGAGTGGGTATCTAAATTGATTCGAGAGCGAGGCACTCAGTTGTAATGTTGGGTGGGTTCCGTTAGATCTGAAAGAAGGGTTGAAGCAGATGCTACTGGTATTAGCTATGAGAAAATGTATTATGATGGTCTGAGTGCTTTTTCTTAGCTTAAAAAAAAAAACTAGGAGTGCAAATGGATACGGATATATTATTTTGATCTGAATTTATATTTACACTAAACGCAAATACAAAGATAGGTTTCTTTACAGAAACTACATGAACCTGTTATTGAAACATATACATGTATGGATGTGCTAGCCATCTTAATCAAGCTACTCAAGTTATTTCAGAGAATTGAATCGGACCTACTCAATATGACATCAATATGACAGATTATGTGCTCACAGTTAACAAGCAGAGTACACTTCACTGCTTAAAATATAATTATTTATTATTTTATGAGAAATTCTGATTTGTTTATGCGAAAAATAAAAAACGAGTGTAACACATGGAGATTATGGTGATAGTTATGCTCAGAATGATTGCAGCCACAAAATTCAGGCGATGATTATGACTTTCAGAAGTTGACATGACTACAATAATATTCTCTCTGTTCAGAAATAGTAGTGTATTTTTGACCCTGAAGTTTCACACTGTTACCCAAAATTTACCCAACAAAAATAAAAACTGAAATGTAAGACCTCTGGAAACTTCAAGGGGTCACCATGTCTCCTTGAGATTTAGAACTGTTGAATTTATGTATTATACGTAAATCTGAGATTACCACTCCGATTTTATTACCTTTATACATAAAATAAGGCCAAAGCCCAGAAAAGCAGAGGATGGGGATAGCGGGCCCATCGTCCCGCGGAATCACGTGTCGTCGGCGTGCTAACTCGCACCGATAGGCCCAGCTCCGGTTGTTGACATGGCAGTAAATGATTGGTACGAGCGTTGGCCAATCTGTCCCGTTTGAGGAGACAAGCAATCATCTGTACCCACTCCG
>JAVJIF010015144.1:0-101973 GCA_038442645.1 Agave tequilana
GGACGGTCGACCGGGCGGTCGACCGCTAGCCTCCAACGGTCAAAAATTTGACCGTTGGCGGTTGACCGAGCCGGGCGACCGCCAGCCGCCAGAGCTGAAAATCAGCTCCAACGGCTAGTTTATTTGGAGAAGTATAAATACCCCATTTGTGTGGGATTTTCACCAAGATTTTTTAGAGCCAAAAATTTCAGATCTCTTCTATTGTTTTAAGCAAAAAGTTTTGGGTTCAAATTGCTATTCCTTATTTGTTTTTAAGTGTTATATTTCAAAGAAATAGTCCTTTTGGGAATTGGTTTTGATCTATATATTCTATATCTATTTGGTGTTTTTCCCAAGTGATTTTCTTTAATCAAAACACTTTGTTTTCTACACTTGAACATATCATTCTATCCTTTCTATAGAATCTTTATTTGTGGGAAAGAATTTGTTTGTGGTTGTGGAAACCACCAAGTGTTGTACCCTCCTTTATTTGTTGTATCCCTCTTTGGTAGAGGTTGATTTGGAGTGGTGGTTAGCTCCCTCTTTGGTAGAGGTTGAGGTTGTGGTTTGCTTCCTCTAGTGTGAGGTGGAGTTTGGTTTTGTATCCCTCTTTGTGAAGAGGTGGATTGTGGTTGTTGGCTAAGGGCCTAACCCTCTTGTGTGAGGTGGTGTTTGTGTTGCCTCGGTGGAGGTTGTATTAGTTGAGAGAGGAGAGGAGTTCGGTACTCCGGTTGTATTTGCCCCAAATCCTCGGTGGAGGTTCCCTGTGTGGGAGTCCTAGGTGGACAAGTTAGTGGATTGGAAATCCTTCTCGGTGAAGGCGGGGACGTAGAGCTCGGTGCTCGAACCTCGAAACAAATCTTGTTGTTTGCGTTTGATCCATTGACTCTAAACTCTCTCTCTCTCTTTACTTGTGCCTTGCATCTTTCATATTGTCATATCATTATTATATGCTTGGCTTGTTTGTGTGTGCCTCACTTGTGCTTAACCACGAGAGCTTCATATAGCGCCTCAACTCTTATTCAGAGGATCAAGAGGATTAGTCCAGAGCCCTTCACCAGGAATTCGGCTACACTCGTTGGTTGCACTAAGTGTAGTTGCAATTAGTTTTTAATTTCCGCATTTAGTTCATTAGATTAGCGGTACACCTATTCACCCCCTCTCTGGGTGTGCTTTCAATTGGTATCAGAGCCTACGCTCCAATATTTGATTTAACCACCTAGGAGTGTGATCTTGGTTAGCTAATCTATCATTTGCATTTGCACACTTTTATTGCTTACACTCATGGATTGCTTGTCACCTCCTATGTTTGATGTTTCCAACATTGACATGTGGAAATTTAGGATGTCCATGTATTTGAAAATCCGGCTTCCATGCTTTCCTTGCTATTACCAAGAAATCTTTTCGTAATGATAGCAAGCATATAGAGGCCAATGCACAAGCCCTTGAGGCACTTAGAAGCACGCTTAATAAAGAATATCTTATGCTTGTTTCTAACTGTGATTCCGCCTTTGCAGTGTGGAACATGTTGACCACATCCAAGCTTCAATTGCCAATCCAAACGGAGGATGAATCTAGTGGAGAATCTGAGCAACAATGCTACATGGTCCAAGGAATGAGTCCCTTGAGGTATATTCGGAATCTCAATTAGATGATGATGATGCTAGTTCTTCAAGTAATGATCATATTGATGCAATGCCTTGAATGAAGAACTTTCTATGTTTGTGAAAAACTATTGAAAAAATACAATCTTTTGAAAAAGAAGAGTTTTGAACTAAAGATAAAAATAAGGATTTATGTTCAAGACTTGATTTGATTTTGCAAGAGAAGAAGAGATTTCTAGTGAACGTGACTCACTTAAATCTCAAACTAAACTTGCCCTAAAGGAAAATGAATTTTGAAATCTAAAATGATTGTAATGAAGTTTTAAAGAAAAATAAATCTATAACTCCAAAAACTTGATTTGTTGTAAAAGAGAATGATTCTTTGAAAATAAAAATTGCTTCAATTTCAAAGGATTTAGAAGTTGTTTAAAGAAAAATATTTCTTTGAAAAATAATATTGATTCACATGTTGCCATGCTAGTGTAGCTTCACATTCTAACTCACCTATTGCATGCTCCACTTCTTCTATAATTGAAAATGATATAAAATTGATAAAGAAGAATATGGATTGTTTGGGCTCCACTTTGAGCCATTGTGCTAAGAACCATATACGTTTGAATCTTTGTTTCGAAAGAAACAAGTTCCATCCTTGCATGCACACCATCCACGGCATACACATGCTCCTCACTTACACAACCATAACACGATGTATGCTCATGTGTACACTTGTACACATTGTGGACGTAAGGGCCACCTTGCTAAGTTTTGTTATGCTCATATACATGATTCAAATTTAGCAACTAATTTGTTTGGTTAGGAAAGGAACTAACCCCCTTGGACCCAAAAGAGTATGGGTACCAAAGACCACTCCTTTTGTATTTGATGTAGGTGTGGGCTCTCGCATGACGTGGAGCAACGGTGCCTTGAGGCGGATGCGTTCCGAGCCTAATGGAGACCTTTTTGGATGCATCGCTTTCACGGGGAGTTTGGTGGGAGGACCACCTTGTCTGGAGACATGGAGAGTTGCCTTCTAGGTTTTGGAAACAATCTCTTACTCCCATTTATGTTTACATGTTTTTCATATTATTCATTTATAGCATGTCATGTTTTAAATGCTCATTATGCCATATGCCTTGTTTATTAGTCCTATGATATACATGATTAGTTATTTGAGACACCATGTTTAATATGGACCCATTTTTGTGTTCTCTCTATGTTTTAGCTATCATGTAAATCATAGATCTAATGCACATGCATTTGACATAATAATCATATGAGTCTTTGTTTTGATTTCTATGCTTCATGATTTGATTACATGTTTGGATGTTAGTTTTCATTAAAACTTGGATATATACTTGTACATCTAGTGAGCCACAAATAGACTTCTATATGTTTGTGCTTAAATGCTCATTTGTGCTTGTTAAATATACTAGTATAGCCTAGTTTTGATGATTCATGCATTTGAATTGTATTCCCATTTTTGTTTTCCATGTTTATATGTTTAACTTCATGTATCTGTCCATCTTGTCTAAACTATTGATTATCATATACATCTTTGAGCCACGTTCCTTAATGCATATACATTTGTGGACTCGTTTATATTTGGATATGTATGTATACTTTAGTTTGTACATGACACTACATATGTGATAGGTAGTAAAAAGTGCATATTTATCACTACATTTACCATCACATTTTAATATTTATTCTACAATTATGCACTATTACTAATGTTTATTATTTTGTGTGCAGGCCTTGAGTAATAAAAAATAAAGAAATAAAAGCCTAAATGAAGCCCAAAAGCCATGTCCAAGCCCAAGTGCAAAAGTGCAATTACCAAATGTCAAAGTTGCAACTACAAAGTGCAAAAGTTGCAAATACTAAAAGAGAGAAAGGATAGAGTTCTATTCAACCCTAAATGCTTGGTGGATGAGGATAAATAGAGTGCAAGGATGAAATTCGTTTTGGAAGAGATTTGGATTAGGATAACTTGCTTTCCAAGTTATCCCGAAATCTCAAATTAAAGAGTCGAGATGCCAGATCCACACGGATAAACCAGATGGACGGACCAGAGGAGGCCACGCGCCAAAGCGCTTGGCCAGCAGGCAATACTTGGCCGCGAAAACGCGGCAAAACCGCTTTTCTGCGGCAATCCAGATGATTCTGGATACCGGCTTTCGTGGGAGAGTTGTATTGGGACTCTATGTCTTCCAGCTCCTATAAATACCCCTGCAGAGCAACAGAGAAGGGCGTCCAGCGCAGTACAGAGCCAAATCTAGGGTTTTTCTTACGCTAGTTTGTAGATTAGGTTTTTTTTATTTCTTTTTGTAATTTTTAATTTTTATAACTGAGAGTAGAGGATGCTTTCATGGAGGAAGGAGATCATGCTTGTACTGAGGTGACATCGGTGTAAGTCAAACTTTCTTCCATTGTTAATTGAATCAACTCAAGGTTGTTTTGTTCTTCTATTCTTGTTGTATTTTTGTTCTTCTATTATTGTTTTATTTTATTTTTTCTCTCTGATGTCTTGCAAACCATGAGATCTGATTGCTTCGAGACTGCTTAGCCGAAGAAGTGCCCTTGATGGCCTATGGTGATGAACAAGCCTTCTCTTGCTAGTATAGTTTGTCTTTTCTTTTCGTAGTGTAGATCAAGAAAGCGGAAGGTCCTATACGCCATGCTTGAATGCCTTCAAAGACAAGGTAAGTCGTTGCAACGGATCAAAGGTAAACAGGGCAGAAGAGGTAGGTATGTGTTTTATTTAGTTATAGTTTTTTTCTTTTATTTCTGTAGATTAGATCACCCAACACTTCATCCTCTAACTCTTTCTTTCCCAACTCATTGTAATATCGCCCCTATTCCTAACCTGACTTTAACTATTATTTTCTTATTTTCCTTTATAATAACTAAAAGAATAATTTTTTAGAGAACTTACTAAACAAGCTTTCATCGCTAGTCCCTCCCTGAGGATCACGACCCGCATAGCCATTGCTACAGCGGATAGAATTGAGCACCTTGGATATCTCTATTTCTAAATCTAATATTCTGTATTTTGTGTGCAGGTAAAAACTCAATCAAAATTTTGGCGCCGTTGCCGGGGAAATCTAAGTTATTCTTAAGAATTAGGAAAATCAAGATTAGGATTTCTAAAAACTTGGTCAAAATAAATAAATTGTTGAATTTTTAGGTATAGGAGGAGAAATTGAATAAGTAATTAGTCTTGATTTTTACCTTAATGAAATGTGCATAACTAATGCATATCTAGGATTCTAAGACAAAGACCCTTGTGCCTCATAAAAAAAATAAAAAAAATAATAAAAAAATATCACTAATTTAGCTGGATATACGTGCCTCAAGAAGCATAAGTATTCACGCCTAAAGGTGAGTTCTAAATAAAATAAAGTCCTTAGTTTTGTGGCCTAGTTCACTCGAATTTGAGTCCGCGGGGTTTTCTCACTGGTGCCCTAAAGCCGACCGTTTGGGAGCCACGACTTTAAGTTCACCACATGGTTGATTAGAAAGCCTAAGGAAACTAAGAAAAATTACTTCTATATGTACTAACACATCTAATAGTTAATTAGTTAGATATGAGGGCCTCAAGAAGCCTTCATGCTTATACGAAAGAAAATTAAATGAGTTATACATATTAAAAAAATATAATAATAATAAATAAGAGGCATGAGAGTTCAAGTTAAGGAATTCCTAGTAAAAATTCATAAGGATGCATATGATTTTTGGTAACGAAAAAGACTAGACAAAAAATTCAATTTTGATCCTTACCTAAAATGGATAACAATTTACTATATAAAGACTAAATTTAAGAATGAATAAAAATGATATCCTAAAAAACTTATAGATTACTTAGTTTCTTCAAACATATTCAAATATTTTCCTTTTATGGAGATTTGTGAGTGTAATCCGCTGAAAACCCTCACGAGACAACACTCGTCCTCTAGGGTAACCTAGAGGTTTAACGGCTTGTTGCACATGCTAATTGCAACCGTGATGCCTACGAAAGTGAGTTAGGATAGATTAGTTTTTCTTTTCTTATTCTTTTACTCGAGGACGAGCAAAAAGATAAGTGTGGGGGTGTGATAGGTAGTAAAAAGTGCATATTTATCACTACATTTACCATCACATTTTATATTTATTATGCACTATTACTAATGTTTATATTTTTTTTGTGTGCAGGCCTTGAGTAATAAAAATAAAGAAATAAAAGTCTAAATGAAGCCCAAAAGCCCATGTCCAAGCCCAAGTGCAAAAGTGCAATTACCAAATGTCAAAGTTGCAACTACAAAGTGCAAAAGTTGCAAATACTAAAAGAGGGAAAGGATAGAGTTCTATTAAACCTAAATGCTTGGTGGATGAGGATAAATAGAGTGCAAGGATGAAATTCGTTTTGGAAGAAATTTGGATTTAGGGTAACTTGCTTTCCAAGTTATCCCGAAATCTCAATAAAGAGTCGAGATGCCAGATCCACACGGATAACCCAGATGGACAGACCAGAGGAGGCCACGCGCCAAAGCGCGTGGCCAGCAGGCAATACTTAGCCGCGGAAACGCGGCCAAAGCCGCGTTTCCGCGGCAATCCAGATGATTCTGGATACCGGCTTTCATGGGAGAGTTGTATTGGGACTCTATGTCTTCCAGCTCCTATAAATATCCGTGTAGAGCAAACAGAGAAGGGCGTCCATAGCAGTACAGAGTCAAATCTAGGGTTTTTCTTAGGCTAGTTTGTAGATTAGGTTTTTTTATTTTCTTTTTTGTAATTTTTAATTTTTTAAAACTGAGAGTAGAGGATGCTTTCATGGAGGAAGGAGATCATGCTTGTACTGAGGTGACATCGGTGTAAGTCAAACTTTCTTCCATTGTTAATTGAATCAACTCAAGGTTTGTTTTTGTTCTTCTATTCTTGTTTTATTTTTGTTCTTCTATTCTGTTTTATTTTATTTTTTTCTCTCTGATGTCTTGCAAACCATGAGATCTGATCGCTTCGAGACTGCTTAGCCGAAGAAGTGCCCTTGATGGCCTATGGTGATGAACAACCTTCTCTTGCTAGTATAGTTTGTCTTTTCTTTTCGTAGTGTAGATCGAGAAGGGGAAGGTCCTATACGCCATGCTTGAATGCCTTCAAAGACAAGGTAAGTCGTTGCAACGGATCAAAGGTAAACAGGGCAGAAGAGGTAGGTATGTGTTTTATTTAGTTTATAATTTTCTTTTCTTTTATTTCTGTAGATTAGATCACCAACACTTCATCCTCCAACTCTTTCTTTCCCAACTCATTGTAATATCGCTCCTATTCCTAACCTGACTTTAACTATTATTTTCTTATTTTCCTTTTAATAACTAAAAGAATAATTTTTTAGAGAACTTACTAAACAAGCTTCCATCGCTAGTCCCTCCTGAGGATCACGACCCGCATAGCCATTGCTACAGCGGATAGAATTGAGCACCTTGCACTTCTCTATTTCTAAATCTAATATTCTATTTTTGTGTGCAGGTAAAAACTCAATCATATGCCTTGAAGATTAAATCGTTTTGATGATTTTCTTGTGTTTCATGTTTTAAGAAATTTTGAGCTTAATTGACTAATTTCATGATTATGTGTTTCACATTACACTTGTACACTCACTTCATTTAAATATTTCTCATGATTGTGTTTTCATGAGTATAATATGGGCTTTATGGACTTTGAGTGTTTTAGTGACAATGTGATTTACATATTTTTCATGAAATATAATTTTATTTTATTCCTTACTTGAAGGATTTCGTACTAGTTTACAAATTTTTCATATAACTAATTCGTATTCTTCACATGGTAGAGTTTTCAAACATATTTTATTCTCAAACCTATTTTGAAAACCCTATCCATTAAAGGGGGTTGGTTGGGCGACCATGACTTGTATATTCATATTGAAAATCATTTTAAATATGTGCATGAAAGGGATGGAAGGTAATATGAGTTATACACTTGATCTTATTATTGTTTCAATTGGTATCATTGGATCTTTTCAATTGGTATCAATATCGACATTCCTTTGTATACTCATATATGTTTTATTTATGCTTACTATATCTCTATATTTTTTAGCACAAATTTTGATTATGCTAAGCTTGTTTTTAATGACTATTATGTTTCAATTGATTAAGTTTTCAATTGGTATCCTAATACAAGCTTATGCATCATTTTATTTGGTATTTCATAAAGAGGGAGAAAATTCGTATTTCATCTTTCAATTGGTATTTGATTTACCTTTGATTTTCACTCCCGTACTTTATGATGAAAATAATTGAAAAATGAATATTGATTTTAATTGGTATCATATGTTCAAAATGAAAAATACTTACAATTGGTATCAAGATGTTTATGTGTTTACTTTCATTTGGTATCAAGAAAAATAAAAAAATATTTTGATGTGTTATTGCCTATATGCAAGGGAGCTTAACATCTCTTCTACATATAAATTCATGTTGAGTGTATCTTATATTGAAGAGCTTGACAACTCTTCTTTATGCGATACACGTGTGTAGGGGGAGCTTCACATCTCCTATTATACATTGCATATTATGCGTTATGTGAATTAGGGCTTGTCATCCCTCCTTCATGTAATGCATATATGTAGGGAAGTTAACTTAGCGTCTTCCTCTTCATGAATGTATATCGCATATATCCTTTTATTGATTTGTTAATGTCACCCCTTTATTGATTTTTGTTTTTGACAAAAAGGGAGAGAACATTGTTTTATTTGACCCCTTTGTTGATGATTGACAAAATGGAGAGAAGTATTTGTGTTTTTATGCATGTATTAAGTTTTATATGCATATAGTTGAGTTTTTATTTGCTTGGTATCAAGAGCTTCTTTTTATTTTAATTGATATCAAGAGCTTCTATTGTTTGATTAGTTTTTAATTGATTGGTCTCAAGAGCATGTATTTAAGAACATGTTTATTTTAAAAAGGAAAAGAATTTATTTTAAAAAGTTTGATATCAAGAGCATGTTGGTATCAAGAGCATGTTCATTTCATTGTTTTATGCATATTTATGCATATTCATGTTTAGTATTTATTGCATATCTTATTGTTTATTGCTATGCATGAGTTAAGGGGGAGCTTCTTTGAAGCTTAACTTTAATCCATGCATATATAACTCCATGAGTTTTGTCATCATCAAAAAGGGGGAGATTGTTGGCCCAGAGGCCTTCCACTCTAGTTTTGATGATGATTAACTCATGTAGTTATGTTTACTAATAATCTTGTGATGTTTAGTTTCAGATTTTTAACCAAGATATTAGTAGGTGATTAGCTTCAATAAAGGAGTTTTGAAGCCTTTCACATGGTGATTCCAGAGCCCGAGCATCAAGAACATATATAGCACTCTTTGGAGTCAAGCTCGGTGGATCACAGTTTGGATCGAGTCGATTGAAGACGGAGTTCGTCAAGAAGACTTGGTACATAGTTTAGATTTTATTTTAGATCCATTTGTAAAGATTAGATAGTATGATATGCTCAAGTTCACAACACACACACTTGTTTTAGTTTTCATGTTTATTGGTTTTCGGTTTTGGTTTAATCGATATTGGTTTTCATGAATAGATAGATTCGAAACAAGTTTACATTGTTTAAATGTATATTAGATATGTTCTATATACATGCATACTTCAACTATTTAGACAAACTTATTTTGATATGCCTATTCATGAGTTTTGGTGTTTTGGTATTTTAACAAAACATATTTTTGGAATTAAAGTCAAAAACATGGATATATATAAATATATATATATATATATATATAATATATATATATATATATATATATATGTTTCATGTATATTGGATTATATCCATATACAACATGCCTAAAAGTTGTTTAAGTATCATGTTTTTGTATTTGAATGAGTTTTGGAAAAATCGGATTTCCATTTGAAAAATCCAAGTTTGGAAAATACGGGTTTTTGGTTTTCGGCAAAATTTTCATAACACAAAAATGGTTTAAAAAGTTTAAAATTTGTATTGAAAATTTTCACACAAGTTTGTATATCAATGTATTATGATAAAACTATTTTTGTGGATTTTTAAAGATTTTATGGGATTTTTTTTAAGCATTTAAAAACTAAGTTTTTCTGTCCCAAATATCAGCCTGCCAAGCTCTGGCGGTCGACCGTGCCGGTCGACCGGATCCAGAGTCGGTCGACCGGGCCAGTCAACCGACGTGCACAAAACGTGCACGCTTGGCCAGCCACTTGGGCCGGTCGACCGAGCGGTCGACCGCTACAAGTACCCCACTCTCGGGTGGGGGCGGTCGACCGTCCAGAGAGCAAATTGCTCTCTGGATTGGGACGATCGACCGGGCGGTCGACCGCTAGCCTCTAACGGTCAAAAATTTGACCGTTGGCGGTCGACCGGGCCGGTCGACCGGGCCGGTCGACCGCCAGCCGCCAGAGCTGAAAATCAGCTCCAACGACTAGTTTATTTGGAGGAGTATAAATACCCCATTTGTGTGGGATTTTCACCAAGATATTTAGAGCCAAAATTTCAGATCTCTTCTATTGTTTTGAGCAAAAAGTTTGGGTTGAAATTGCTATTCCTTATTTGTTTTTAAAGTGTTTGATATTTCAAAGAAAATAGTCCTTTTGGGAATTGGTTTTTGATCTATATATTCTATATCAATTTGGTGTTTTTCCCAAGTGATTTTCTTTGATCAAAACACTTTGTTTTTTACACTTGAGCCATATCATTCTATCCTTTCTATAGGATCTTTTATTTGTGGGAAAAGAATTTGTTTGTGGCTGTGGAAACCACCAAATGTTGTACCCTCCTTTATTTGTTGTATCCCTCTTTGGTAGAGGTTGATTTGGAGTGGTGGTTAGCTCCCTCTTTGGTAGCGGTTGAGGTTGTGGTTTGCTCCCTCTAGTGTGAGGTGGAGTTTGGTTTTGTATCCCTCTTTGTGAAGAGGTGGATTGTGGTTGTTTGGCTAAGGGCCTACCCCTCTTGTGTGAGGTGGTGTTTGTGTTGCCTTGATGGAGGTTGTATTGGTTGAGAGAGGAGTTCGGTACTCCCGGTTGTATTTGCCCCAAATCCTCGGTGGAGGTTCCCTATGTGGGAGTCCTAGGTGGACAAGTTAGTGGATTGGAAATCCTTCTCGGTGAAGGCGAGGACGTAGAGCTCGGTGCTCGAACCTCAAAACAAATCTTGTTGTTTCCGTTTGATCCATTGACTCTAAACTCTCTCTCTCTCTCTTTACTTGTGCCTTGCATTTTTCATATTGTCATATCATTATTATATGCTTGGCTTGTTTGTGTGTGCCTCACTTGTGCTTAACCACGAGAGCTTCATATAGCGCCTCAACTCTTTTTCAGAGGAATCAAGAGGAGTTAGTCCAGAGCCCTTCACCGGGAATTCGGCTACACTCGTTGGTTGCACTAAGTGTAGTTGCAATTAGTTTTTAATTTTCGTATTTAGTTCATTAGATTAGCGGTACACCTATTCACCCCCCTCTATGTGTACTTTCAGCGCCTTCCGTCACGTCATGTCAGTTTGCTCTCCTGTCAGATGTACTTCCTGGTTTCTAGATATGGGCACCTGATTTTGACAGATTCACCCTCCAAAGTCAATAGTTATACGTGTAGGCTTTAATCACCAAATAACTGGGATTTTTGGTCTTCTTCTTCATTTCATGCTATGGATTTAGAAACATACAAGAGAGGTGTTATTAACAGAATTTAATATTGAATAAATGTGAAGATGTGGTATGAAATATGCATATTTAGAGACTAATCAAACCGCTCTACGGGCTATCCAATAGGCGTTAGCCTTGTACCCTTCGGGGTTTCATGGTAGCTTTACAGAGTAGTTTGCCTATTCAGCCCTCGGGCTGGACTACCCAATAGGAACTAGCCTCATACCCATTGGGTTTCATGGTAGCCCAATCGCGAGATTGATCGCTTGGTGGATCTTCTGTTTATTATTTATTTATTATATGTGTGCTTATATGGCACTAACACTTTATGCAGGTGCCTACTCGGCCTTTTGGCCCCACTAACCTTCTGGCTAAAGCTCATTTCCCGAGCTACCCACTAGGCAATATGCCTTATACTCTCTAAGTTTAGTGGTTGCTATAGGGGGTGCGCTGAAACCACTTTGTGATTTTTCATGCTGCGCTTGGTAGGTGAGCTTAGCGCTTAGCATTTTATCACGAGACTCGCTTGAGCAAAACTCTGTCGAACGACAGAATAGCGTTTCAACGCTCAAGTCATTTTTGTGTGGTAGTCCCATGGTGCGCTTTTATGATTAATGTTGCTTGGTAACCTTGCCCCAGCACTACTTAGTTACACTTGTTTGTGTGCTTGGTTGTTTTATTGTTTTATATTAATTTATTTGTTGTGAAAAGTTTAAAATATTTAATATGATTTATTCCTGAATCATGCTACCTGATAATAGATATCAATACACTATTTACTTGACTGGACTATAACATTTACCTGAAATTTTGACACTCAATTTTGTATTATAATACCAGACTCAGTACTCTAACACCTAACATGGTACCATAATACCTGACTCAGTATAAATACTTTTAACACCTGATTGGTACCATGACACCTGACTGTATTAATTACTGAATTCATGACTATTGCCATAATTGAGACTTGATATGATTAATATAATATTACCAGAACTTTGGTACTCTTGAATAACTGTACTCCTGAACTACAAAATTCCTGTACTCCTGAATCCTGTACAAGAATATATACAGTCCTATTGTAAACTAGTTATTACTCGTAAAATAATTATCGTGAAGATAAATTGAAATAATCTGGAAAATCTATAATAAATTGGCAACTTGCACCGGGGCGGGGGAAACTGATGGAATCAATATGTGTACGTGTTAATAATAGCTTTGTGTTGCGCAACTACAACTTCAGAACAACCTTAGGGCTCCAGGTATCTGGTGGGGTGAACTGGCACCCTGTACTGATTCCACTCCTATACTAGGAATAAGATCCTTACAGCCTAGCAGCTAATTTCAGAATCCAGTATCGGATGCTCCCGAGGTCGTTGTCTTGGGTATGCATGGGGCCTACTGTAGACATGGTTCGTTGATTCCCCGTTAGTTTTCAATAACCAACCTCGCCTTACTCATATGTGCATGTATTTGTGCTGGGATGCTGGGACAAATACCTAAACATATGGGTAAGACGAGTCTTAATGAAATAATAATATAATATGACTTGCTACTAACACCAGTACTGACTACAGGTTACTGACTCGTGATATATGACACAATACATTACCCGACGCCCGATAAAACTTAATTACCAATAATAATAATATTAGAAGCTAGTTTTATTGAGTCATTTCCTTGTTCAGATATTGATATACGCATATCAAAGCTCAGTGTGTTCTACTGTGATTGCAGACTTTAGTGTGAACAGCTAGTGATATGGGACACTGGAAGAAAGTGAAAAAACAGGCGACACTGATTGTTATTATTGTATAACTAAGTTATCCTGCTCACCACTTGTGTATGATATTTGTATTGGATCACCTAAATGCTTGTTTTCAAGTTTCTATATTGTCTTCTTATTCTATTATTGTGAAGGCAACTCAGGTTGTATAAACTCAGCCTAAGGTGACATGAGGTATAAGGTGTATATATGTATGAGGGATTCCGTGTTTGGATTATCTCCTCGATGTACTAATCTCATGAATCCGTAAACTGAGCTCATATAATTAATTTTTTTCTATGTATACATCCGATACATTACTTGATGTCTGCATTATTTACCTGCATGACTTGAGTACACAATACACTTCCAAGACACGTGTGTTTGCTTGTGCACTCCACTTGGCTTCATTTTACGTACTCGTTGGGTTGCTTTCTGTCAACCGGACCTGCATGTCCCGATCCCAGAATTTGAAGTGTAGCAGATCCCTCCTGTGAAGATCAGAGTAGCATAGCAATAGCATGTTGATCAGCTGTATCATTCACGACTTGTTTCCTCTTGACCAGCTCTCGAGAATCCTTTCTTGCTACTCGTGAGCTTCAACTAGCTTTTGTACTTTGTAAAATCATCCTGTAAATTATATTTTGTATTCACTAATGATGTAATATTCTTATAATATTAGGTCACGCTCTGTGATAACAGTGTACTTGTACTGTTTATGTTGGAATATATATTACCATTGTGCTTCCATACTCTGATTCCTTCCTGCACTGATGCTTAGCATTTGTGTGTGAGGGTATTTTCGCCTTGCTATGTACATCGCAATAGCGTCTCCGTACCCAGCGGGGCAGGGCATTATAGGTTGGTATCAGAGCTTGGGCTCTCTCACATTCAGTTCAACCAGTTGGCAGATTAATGTGAGATTAATTTACAGCTGGAGTGCATGAGTCAGGGATATACATTCAAACCACAAGTATAATGTTATTTCTTTCTTCCAACCACAAGTACAATATTATTTATTTCTTCCTACTAATCTAATCCCTTGACTTCTGAAACCCTTCCATCTTTTCACTATTCAATTTTTTCTATCCCGACTTTAGAAGCCTGAATTGGCAGTTTTTCTTATCATCTCCATTTGATCTTGCTAATTGTCAAACCTGATCCTTTTGTATTCATCTCCCTCCTTAACAAATTTTGAGGATGAAATTTTATATGAGGTGGGTACAATGTAATACCCCGTTCTCGAAATACGTACACGGATACGTGTCCCAATTTTTTGTTTGTATTTTTCAATTTTCTCCATATTTATTTTTCTTTTCTTATTGATTTTGGTATTATTTGATATCGAATTTGAATTTTGTGGACTCAGAGTCAGTCTGATTCTAAGTCAAGAACCTGATTCCAGTATAACTACTTGATTGACCATCCTGGTAGTTAGCTAGACCTATTTCTGCTCCCGATATTAAATTTCAATAATTTAGATTTTTTGAAATGTTCTAAAATTTTCTAAATTATTTGCAAAATCTCCTAAATTTGGACCAGTATTGCCGATCGATTCCAGCATTTATAATTTACAAATAGAATTGAATTTCTTTAATCTAATTTCACATTGTTCCTAGGAATAATAATTTCTCTTTTAGAGAATTTTTGAGAATTTTTTTAATTAGTTAAATTTGACTGATTAAAATAATATTATTATTTTCCATTTCTTTCTTTTCTTTCTTTTCCCTACTCCACTCTTTTACTCAATTTACTAATTTTCTTTTCTATTCTTTTCCTTCTTTTCCTTTTTTTTCTTTTTTCCTTTTCCTTTTCTTCCCTTTTCTTTTCTTTTCTTTCTTTTCTACACTCTTCTCCTCTTCTCTATTTTCTTCTTCTTTCCTTCTTCTCCCCAATTTTCCCTCTCTTTTTCCTCCAATCTAGCTGATCTCCTCATCTATCTAATCTCTAACTCCTCTTTCTCTCTCTTATATCTCTTCCAATTCCTCTCTCTTCAATCTCTCTCATTCTCTCAGCCAAAATTTCCCTTTCTCCCTATCTAATTGTTGGCCCAGAGGCCTTCCACTCTAGTTTTGATGATGATTAACTCATGTAGTTATGTTTACTAATAATCTTGTGATGTTTAATTTCAGATCTCTAACCAAGATATTAGTAGGTGATTAGCTTCAACAAAGGTGTTTTAGAGCTTTTCACAAGGTGATTCAAGAGCATGAGCATCAAAGTTCATATCCAGCACTCGTTGGAGTCAAGCTCGGTGGATCACGTTTGGATTGAGTCGACTTGGAGACGGCGCTCTGCAAGAAGACCTCGGTACATAGTTTAGTTTATAGTTTAGATCCATTGTTAAAGATTAGATAGTGTGATATGCTCAAGTTCACAACACACACACGTTTCATGTTTATTGGTTTTTGGTTTAATCGATCTTGGTTTTCATGAATAGATTGAATCAATACAAGTTTACATGGTTTAATTTTGTTCTATATACATCTATGCTTCAACTATTTATACAAACTTAGTTTGATAGTCTATTTCATGAGTTTGGAGTTTTGGTATTTTAACAAAACTTATTTTTGGTTTTTAAGTCAAAAACATTGATATATATATATATATATATATATATATATATATATATATATATATATCTTTCATGTATATTAGATTATATCCATATACAACATGCTTAAATATTGTTTCAATATCATGTTTTTGTATTTGGATGAGTTTTGGACAAAACGTTTTTCCATTTCAAAAATCCTAGTTTTGGAAAATACTGAATTTGGTTTTCGGCAAAATTTCTAAGTCACAAAAATGGTTCAAATTGTTTGAAATATGTGTTAAATTTTTTCACACATGTTTGTATATTAAAGTATTATACTGAAACTATTTTTGTGGATTTTTAGAGATTTTATGGGATTTAATAGGATAGTAAAAACTCAGTTTTCAAATCCCTTTATCAGCCCTGCCAGGCTCTGGCGGTCGACCGACCGGTCGACCGGACTAGGAGCCGGTCTACTGGAACGGTTGACCGGATGTGCACAAGACGTGCACAAGGCCATATCAGTTGGCCGGTCGACCGAGCGGTCGACCGACTGAAGGCAACCCACTCTCGGGTTGTCCTGGTCGACCGGGCGGTCGACCGGCCAGAGAGCCGCTGCTCTCTGGTTCAGGGCCCGGTCGACCGGGCGGTCGACCGGTAGGCTCAACGGTCACTTTTTTGACCGTTGGCCGATCGACCGGAAGGTCAATTTGACCTTGTCAGCTGCCAATGGGCAGAATTTTTATGAGGCTATTTATACCCCATTTGAGGTTGGTTTTTGTTAAGTTTTCCAAGAGCTAAAATTTTCATTCTTCCTTGTGTTTATACACAAGTTTTCAAAAGAGTTTTAGAGCCAAAAGATCTATCTTTATTTTGTTTTAAAAGGGTTGGAAAAATCAAGAAAAAGAAAAATCTTTGGGATTGGTTTTGATCTTCATTTTAATCTTATTCTAGTTGCTTTCCCAATAGTTTTTCTTTGTGTTTTTGTTTCCAAACTCTTTATTTTCCACACTTGAGCTTATCTACTATCCTATCCTATCTATTAGGATCTTTATTTTGTGGAAAAATTGGTTTGTGGTTGAGATAGATAACCAAGTTGTAAACTTTCTTCATTATGATATTCCTCTAGTGAGAGGTGATTGATTTGGTATCCCTCTATTGTGAGGTGATTGTGAAAGTTGTGGTTGGCTCCCTCTAGTGAGAGGTGGAGATGGTGTTTAGCTCCCTCTAGTGAGAGGTAGAGTTTGTGTTGGAATCCCTCAAGTGTGAGGTGATTGATTTGTATTGGCTACGTGCCTACCCCTCTTGTGTGAGGTGGTTTTTGTGTTGGTTGTGCATTGCCTCTAAGTGTGGAGGTTGTGTTTGTAATTGAGAGAGGAGTTGTGTACTCCCGGTTGTATTGCCCCAAATCCTCAGTGGAGGTTCCCTGTGTGGGAGTCCTGTGTGGACAAGTTAGTGGAAATCCTTCTGTGTGAAGGCGGGGACGTAGAGCTGTGTGCTCGAACCTCAAAACATATCCGTGTGTTAGTGATTGATCCACTGACTCTTATTCTCTCTCTCTTTTACTTTGTGCCTTGCATCATTTCATATTGCTCATTCATATACTATATGCTTGGCTTGTTTGTGTGTGCCTCACTTGTGTCTAACCACCAGAGCTTCATATAGCACCTCAACTCTTATTCAGAGGAATCAAGAGGAGTTAGTCCAGAGCCCTTCACCGGAAATTCGGCTACACTCGTTGTTTACATTAAGTGTATTGCAATTTAGTTTTAATTTCCGTATTTTGTTCATTAGATTAGCCGTACACCTATTCATCCCCTCTAGGTGTACTTACAATTGGTATCAAAGCCTACGCTCCTGATATTTGGTTTAACCACCTAGGAGTGTGATCTTGATTTTGCTAATCTAGATTTGTTTTTGCACACTATTTGTTTACACACACTCATGGATTGCTTGTCACCTCCCATGTTTGATGTCTCCAACATTTGACATGTGAAAATTTAGGAAGTCCATGTACTTGAAAACCCTAGGCTTGCATGTTTTCCTTGCCGCTACCAAGAGATCCTATCTTGGTAATAGCAAGCATATAGAGGCCAATGCACAAGCCCTTGAGGCACTTAGAAGCACACTAAACAAAGAATATCTTATGTTGATTTCTAACTGTGATTCTGCCTTTGCAGTGTGGAACACGTTGACCTCCTCCGAGCTTCAATTGCCAATCCAAATGGAGGATGAATCTAGTGGAGAATCCGAGCAACAATGCTACATGTCGAAGGGAATGACTTCCTTGAGGTACACTCGGAAACTCAATTAGATGATGATGATGCTAGTTCTTCTAGTAATGAATATATTGATGCCAATGCCTTGAATGAAGAACTATCCATTGTATGTGAAAAATTGTTAAATAAATATAATCTTTTCAAAAAGAAGAGTTTTGAACTAAAAGAAGAAAATAAGGATTTGTGTTCAAAACTAGATTTTGTTTTGCAAGAAAAGGAAGTGATTTCAAGTGAACGTGACTCACTTAAATCCCAACTAGATCTTTCCCTAAAAGAAAATGAATTTTTGAAAAATAAAAATGACTGTGAAATAATTTTGAAGAAAATGAATCTTTATCTTCAAAACTTGACTTTGTTGTAAAAGAAAACAATTCTTTGAAAAACAAAATTGATTTGATTTCACAAGAATTGGAAGATTGTTTAAAGAAAAATGTTTCTTTGAAAAGTGATTTAGATTCACATGTTTGTCATGCTAGTGTAGCTTCTTCATCTAGCTTACCTATTGCATGCACCTCTTCTTCTAGGATTGATAATGATATTTGTTTGTTAAAGAAGAGTGTGGATTGTTTGGGCTCCATTTTGAGCCATTGTGCCATGAACCATACACGGTTGGAATCTTTGTTTCGAAAGAAACAAGTTCCTCTTATGCATGCACACAAAACACGGCATACACATGCTTCGCATGTTCATGTACACAACACTATGTATGCTCATGTGTACACTTGTACACATTGTGGACGTAAGGGACACCTTGCTAAGTTTTGTTATGATCGTATACATGATTCAAATTTAGCAACTAAATTTATTTGGGTTAGGAAAGGTGCTAACCCCTATGGACCCAAAAGACTATGGGTACCAAAGACCACTCCTATTTTATTTGATGTAGGTGTGGGCTCTCGCATGACGTGAAAGCGATGGTGCCTTGAGGTGGATGCGTTCCGAGCTCAAAGAGGATAATTTGGATGCATCACTTTCATGGAAGTTTGGTGGGAGGACCACCTTGGTTTGGAGACATGGAAAGTTGCCCTTTTTCGGTTTTGGTAACAATCTCTAACTCCCATTATGTTTGCATGCTTTTAGATCATTCATAGCATGTCTTGTTTTAATGTTCATTATGCCATATGTCATGATTATTAGACTATTGTCATACATGTATAGTATTTGAGATCACTCATGTTTAATATGGACCCATATTTTGTGTTCTCTCCATGTTTTAGCAATCGTGTATATCATAGATCTAATGCATATGCATTTGTCATAATGATCATATGAGTTTTTGTTTTGATTTCTATGCTTCATGTTTTTGATTACATGTTTAGATGTTAGTTTTCATTAAAACTAGGATATATACTTGTACAACTAGTGAGCCACAAATAAACTATTATATGTTTGTGCTTGAATGCTTATTTGTACCCATTGGATGTACTAGTATAGTCTAGTTTTGATGATTCAAACATTTTGACTTGTATTCCCATTTTTACATGTTTATATTTAACTTCATGTATATGTCTATTTTGTCTAAACTATTAGTTATACATATACATCCTTGAGCCACTTGCCTTCATGCATATACTTTTGTGGACTCGTTATGTTTGGATATGTATGTATTCTTTAGTTTGTACAAGACATACATATGCCTTGAAGATTAAATTGTTTTAATAACTTTCATGTTTTAAGGAATTTCTTATTGAGCTTGATTGCATAGTTTCATGATAATGTTTTTCACATAACTCTTATGCACTCACTTTATTTAATGTTTTCTCATGATTTTGTTTTCATGAGTACAACTTGTGCTATATAGATTTTGAGTGTTTGGTGATCATGTGATCTACATGCTTTTCATGAAATATATTTTTGTTTTATTCCTTACTTGAAGGATTTCGTACTAGTTTACAATTTTTTCATATAACTAGTTCGTATTCTTCGTTTTGGTAGAGTTTTCAAATATGGTAAACCTATTTTCAAATTTATTTTTGAAAATCCCTACCAATCTAAGGGCGGTTGGTTGGGCGACCATGTCTTGTATGCTCTTTATTGAAAATCTTTTAAAACATGTGCATGAAATGGGTGGTAGGAAGTATGAGTTATACACTTGATCTTATTATATTTTCAATTGGTATCATTGGATCTTTTCAATTGGTATCACTATTGACATTCTTTTGCATACTGATTTATGTTTTTATATATGTATGCTTACACTTCAAATAGTATCAATTTCGATTGGTATTTAATTTTTCATACATATATATATGTGTTTTATTTGTACTTACTATATCTCTATATCTTTGAGCACAAATTTTGGTTATGATAAGCTTGATTCCTAAATGACTATTATATTTGAATTGATTATGTTTCAATTGGTATCATATACAAGCTTATGCACCATTTTATTTGGTATTTCATAAAGGGGGAGAAAATTCATATTTCACCTTTCAATTGATTTTTGTATTCTACTCCCACACTTTATGTTGAAAAATGATTGAAAAGTTTATATTGATTTTAATTTGGTATCATATGCACTTATTGAAAAATATCTTCAAAGGTTTATGTTTTTCAAATTGGTATCAAAAAGTATAAAATATTTTCAATTGGTACTAATTTTTGGTATCAAGATTACCTATATGTTTACATTTTTCAATTGATATCAAAATTTGATTGGTTTCTTCAAAAATGTTTTATGTACCTTCAATTGGTATTTTCAATTGGTTTCGTAAAGATTGGTTTTCAATGCCTTATTTACTTTCAATTGGTATTTCTCAAAATTTTGTTGGTTTACCTATTTGTTCACTTACTATTGGTATCATGATGCACTACATTGATATATTTTTTAATTGGTATCATGTTTGTTTTGATTTCACCCCTTTAAGTTTTTTTTGTTCGGACAAAAAGGGAAGAATATGTTTTATTGGTTTTTCTTTGACCCCTTTGTCGATGATTGACAAAAAGGGGGAGAAGTATTTGAGTTTATATGCATATTTTTATATTGGTATCAAGAGAGTTTGTTTTATGTTTTGTTGATATTGGTATCAAAAGCATTATTTAAAAGAACATGTTTATTCTAAGTTTATATTTTCAATTGGTATTTAAGAACATGTTTATGAGAAGAAGAAATAATTTATTTGATATCAAGAGCATGTTTTTTATTTGGTATCAAGAGCATGTTTCTTTATTTGGTATCAAGAGCATGTTCATTACATTATTTTATGCATGTTTATGCATTTTCATGTTTAATATTCATTGCATATCTTTTTGTTTATTCTATGCATGAGTTAAGGGGGAGCTTCTTTGAAGCTTAACTTTAATCCATGCATATATAACTCCATGAGTTTTGTCATCATCGAAAAGGAGGAGATTGTTGGCCCAGAGGCCTTCCACTCTAGTTTTGATGATGATTAACTCATGTAGTTATGTTTACTAATAATCTTGTGATGTTTAGTTTCAGAACTCTAACCAAGATATTAGTAGGTGATTAGCTTCAATAAAGGTGTTTTGGAGCTTCTCACAAGGTGATTCAAGAGCCCGAGCATCAAAGTTCATATCTAGCACTCGTTGGAGTCAAGCTCGGTGGATCACGTTTGGATCGAGTCGACTTAGAGACGGCGCTCTACAAGAAGACTTCGGTACATATTTTAGTTTATAGTTTAGATCCATTGTTAAAGATTAGATAGTGTGATATGCTCAAGTTCATAACACACACACGTTTCATGTTTATTGGTTTTCAGTTTTTGATTTAACCGATCTTGGTTTTCATGAATAGATTGAATCAATACAAGTTTACATGGTTTAATTTTTTTCTATATACATCTATGCTTCAACTATTTATACAAACTTAGTTTGATAGTCAATTTCATGAGTTCGGAGTTTTGGTATTTTAACAAAACTTATTTTTGATTTTTAAGTCAAAAACATTGATATATATCTTTCATGTATATTGGATTATATCCATATACAACATGCTTAAATGTTGTTTCAATATCATGTTTTTGCATTTGGATGAGTTTTGGACAAAACGTTTTTCCATTTCAAAAATCCTAGTTTTGGAAAATACGAAATTTGGTTTTCGGCAAAATTTCTAAGTCACAAAAATGGTTCAAATTGTTTGAAATATGTGTTGAATTTTTCCACACATGTTTGTATATCAAAGTATTATACTGAAACTATTTTTGTGAATTTTTAGAGATTTTATGGGATTTAATAGGATAATAAAAACGCAGTTTTCAAATCCCTTTATCAGCCCTGCCAGGCTCTGGCGGTCGACCAACCGGTCGACCGGACCAGGAGCCGGTCGACCGTTCCGGTCGACCGGATGTGCACAAGACATGCACAAGACCGACTGAAGGCAACCCACTCTCGGGTTGTCCTGGTCGACCGGGCGGTCGACCGGCCAGAGAGCCGTTGCTCTCTGGTTCAAGGCCCGGTCAACCGGGCGGTCAACCGGCAGGCTCAACGGTCACTTTTTTGACCATTGGCCGATCGACCGGAAGGTCAATTTTGAACTTGTCAGCTGCCAACGGGCAGAATTTTTATGGGGCCTATTTACACCCCATTTGAGGTTGGTTTTTGTTAAGTTTTCCAAGAGCAAAATTTCCATTCTTCCTAGTGTTTATACACAAGTTTTCAAAAGAGTTTTTGAGCCAAAAGATCTATCTTTATTTTGTTTTAAAAGGGTTGGAAAAATCAAGAAAAAGAAAAATCTTTGGGATTGGTTTTTGATCTTCATTTTAATCTTATTCTAGTTGCTTTCCCAATAGTTTTTCTTTGTGTTTTTGTTTCCAAACTCTTTATTTTTCACACTTGAGCTTATCTACTATCCTATTCTATCTATTAGGATCTTTATTTTGTGAGAAAAGTTGGTTTGTAGTTGAGATAGACAACCAAGTTGTAAACTTCCTTCATTGTGATATCCCTCTAGTGAGAGGTGATTGATTTGGTATCCCTCTATTGTGAGGTGATTGTGGAAGTTGTGGTTAGCTCCCTCTAGTGAGAGGTGGAGATGGTGTTTAGCTCCCTCTAGTGAGAGGTGGAGTTTGTGTTGGAATCCCTCAAGTATGAGGTGATTGATTTGTATTGGCTAAGTGCCTACCCCTCTTGTGTGAGGTGGTTTTTGTGTTGGTTGTGCATTGCCTCTAAGTGTAGAGGTTGTGTTTGTAATTGAGAGAGGAGTTGTGTACTCCCGGTTGTATTGCCCTAAATCCTCAGTGAAGGTTCCCTGTGTGGGAGTCCTGTGTGGACAAGTTAGTGGAAATCCTTCTATGTGAAGGCGGGGACGTAGAGCTGTGTGCTCGAACCTCGAAACATATCCGTGTGTTAGCGATTGATCCATTGACTCTTATTTTCTCTCTCTCTTTTACTTTGTACCTTGCATCATTTCATATTGCTTATTCATATATTATATGCTTGGCTTGTTTGTGTATGCCTCACTTGTGTCTAACCACGAGAGCTTCATATAGCACCTCAACTCTTATTCAGAGGAATCAAGAGGAGTTAGTCCAGAGCCCTTCACCGGGAATTCGGCTACACTCGTTGGTTACATTAAGTGTGTTGCAATTTAGTTTTAATTTCGCATTTTGTTCATTAGATTAGCCTACACCTATTCACCCTCTCTAGGTGTACTTACACTAACTGGCAACATCCACCTCCAACGAGCCTTCCATTCCGATGGTGGCCCCCTTCGGCCAACTTTTCCTGATGCAAATCCTTACTTCCCCTCTTTTACTCCCTTCAATTTCACCTCCACCATTGATTGCACACATTTATTGCATTATTTTTTTATTACATTTTCACATTTATCATGTAATAAATTTGCTAAATTCCTTGTCTTAAATGTCTATTTTGCAGAAGATAATCATGGAGAGAAAGAGGATAAAATCAAATAATTATCAGTTAAATTCAAATTCAGTTGGTTAAATTCAGTTTTTAGTGAATCAAGTGGTTAAAGTAAAAGATCAACCGAGGATAACATCAAATATAGAGTCTAAATCCAAAGGGATAAATGGATAAAGAGAAGATCAACGGATGAGATGAAACAATTTTGAGTCAGATTCAGACTGGATACATTTTAGTATTTAAATCATAACTTTCGCTACAGAATCTCAAATCTGATGCTTTAAGATGATCCAGAAAGAAGGCTCAAAGGGCTACAATTCTTATGTTGATTATTATTTCTAATTCTATCATTTGATAAGCTATATTTAGTAATCAACACGCCAATAAGCTGCAAATCAGAACTGAATATCCACATCAAATCAAGTTTAGAGATAAGGAAAGAATTCAAATTTAGAAATAGCCAGCTTCTCCTATCTTCATACTCCTCTACACTCTCTATTTCTCCTATAAATACCTGCAATTTCAAAGGCAAATGGGGACGACAAAGCAAAAAGTAGAATTTAGGCTAATTTGTAGTTTGTAACTTAGGTTTTCTTATTTTCTTTCATGTAATTTTTATTTTCTTTATGTAACTGAGAAGAGAGGATACTTTCATGGAGGAATGAGAGCAAGCTTGTACTAAGGTGACACCGGTGTAAGTAATCTTTTCTTTCATTATTATTTGAATCGAATCGAAATTTCTTTTCCTTCTTTACTCTTGTTTTGTTTACTTCCCTCTTCTGTGTTTGTGGATCCAAATGAAACCGATAGCCTCAAAGTTGCCTTACCCTTGCAAGTGCGTTGATGGCTTATAGTGATGGATATCCATTTCTATGATAGTGTAGTTTGCCCCTTCAATTCATAGTGTAATACGGGAATGGCCAAGATCCTATTTGTCGTACTTTGCTCGCCTTCAAGCAAAGGAACATTGTCGATATAGGTCAAACGTAAGCAGGTGCCGAAGAGGTAAATAACTTTTTTAGGTTTTAGTTTTTCTTTTCTTTTAATTTTAGTGTAAATTACCAACACCATAATCTTCCAAATCTCTTTCACTCCTTTTCAATTTCTTTGTATATAATCCATTTTTCATTTTCTCATCTTCTCGATCTACCAATTTCTTTCTAACTTAACTGTAACTCTATTTCTCTTTTCTTTTAAAGAACTAAAAGAAGAAATTTAACCATTCTTTGCAGCATAAAAGAGAACTTACTAAAGAAATTTCCATTGCTAGTCCCTCCTTGTGGATCACGACCCCATAGCCACTTGTTATAGCGGTAGAATTGAGCACCTTGCACTATTGTTATAAAAGTTCTGACATTTTGTATTTTTGTTGCAGGTAAAAACTAAATCAAATTTTGGCGTCGTTGCCGGGGAGGGACGGTAAGTTATTCTCTTTTTAGGTTTACACTTTTGGTTAATTTTCTTCTTTGTTCTTGGTGTATAGGTTCAAAAAGAAATTTTTTCTGCAGTGGGCATATAAGTGGCCCTGGACTCTGCTCAAGAAAGCAAAGCCAGAAGCCCTCAGATTTGCTACATTCCTGTGGCAATCTGAGTGAACTATTAACCTATATTTTCTGCAGGTTGGCTGAATTACAAATTTTAATATCTGTAGCTATTTATTTTCTTATTTAACTCACTATATATCTATTTCTAACACAACAGTAAAATGTTGATTGTAAATGCTAAAAATGATTTAGACTTTGCATTTAGGCACGTGTCTATTTCATTACATTTTCTATTTACTGTTGAAGAGTGCTGGAGCCAAGATATGTGTGCATAGCATTTAATATAAGGTTCATTCTTGTATGAAATATTGCTTGAGTGTTACTTTTTTCTATATGCTTGTACACTGCACTAAATTGATTTAAGGGCTTGTCCTATAAACAAGATAAGGTGGGGAAGTCATTACACTCCATTAGCCCACAACCAATCTCCTCACTCACTAACCCAAGCCTAACTATAACTGAGTAGACGTTGACCCCTAGGGACATCTCGGACTCAAATAGGATACTGACCTAAGGGGGAAGTTAATTGAATTTGACTCTTGCCAAATCGGTGTCTAAGGTTAGAGATTGAGGGGTGAAACCCCGAAGGCTGGTGGTTTGGCTTAATTAGGCCCGTCGCTTTTCCGCGGATACCTCCCACCAATCTTGCCCCTACTTGGCCGATTAACTTGTGGTCAGATTCAACAATATACCTCTCGTGGATAGTCTAACCAGTTAGGAGTCATCTGGGTCTAAGGTTTACCCTAACTTAGGTTAGATTTTTTTCATTTTATTTGTTTACTTGTTTGTTTGTTTTTCTTGTTTGTGTTTGACATATTCTATGTTATGGCTTATAACAATATTTTTCAATTTTAATGGTAATCCATATTACACCCCGACCTCTTTTTCGGATATTACCAACCCGACATATGATAACTTTAACCAACTTAGTGTGCCGGATTGGTCTTATCCGAATCAATATAACCCATGCCCCAATCTTATGACCATAATTTTCAAAATAATTTCAACTCTTCACAGAGTCAATGGGGATTCACCTCTCCCGAGTCCAATTTTCAACAACTTGTCCTCCTTATCCACCTTATTCACAATATTTTCAAGATTCATACTTAGTTCCACCAGTTCAAAATAAAAAACTATCAATCTTGGAAATGAGTATGCGTGAGTCCAAGCAACAATCACAAAATCTGACGGACTCACAATTTCACCACAAATTTCAAAACAACACTTCATCTTTTCAAGTTCACTCGCAACAAAATGATGAACCAATCAACTATGAAAAGATACTTGAAGCCATGACTCAGGCTCAAATCGCTCATAATCATGACATAGATCTAATGGTCCAAACTCTCCATTCTCACCATTTAACCATTTCTGATGTCGCAACCATTCTGTTAGAGCCGAAGAATCACGTTGTTTTGGAAAACAAGATTCCATTTCAGCACACCCATTTGAACTTGCCCAAACCCCAAATTTTGAAAATGACGTTGATAGTTTGGCAAGTTATCTCTTTTCTGAAATTGAACTTGAGAATGAATATGATCCTGAACCTAAACTTGGTAATTCAATTCTACTTCCTGATTCAATAATGACTCCGGTATTTTCACCTGATTTCAATTTTTTTTTCGAGTTAACATTGGATCCTGTGCCAATTCATCATGAAATTGAATCACCAGTCTTTTATGATCATCATATTAAACTTGACCAATTTCATACTTTTGAAAGTCCCATTGACAAGTTCTCATTTTTATGAAATTGAACTCAACGAGAAATGTGACCTAGATTCTCAAATTTGTGATCCAGTTCATTTCCCGAATCAATATTGACTCCTATTTTGTTACGCGACTTGAGTAATATTTTAGAGTCAGTTTTGATTCCCACACCTGTCATTCTTGAACTTCATTCACCAATATTAAGTCACATTCCATTGTGGGAAAATGAATGTGGACTTGAGTTTCAACTTCTTGATTTGGACCCACTTCCTGAACCAATCTTGACTCCTGAACCTTTACTTGACTTAAGTCACTTTCCTGAGTCGGTATTAGTTCTCGTACTTCCTAAGTCCAAGTCAATCATTCTATCTTTTCACACTCCATTTTGGGACAAGGGTGTTGATAAAATTGACTCCGAAATTAGTTATGAAATTTGGAAATTAGATGGGGTAATATATTTAATAAAAATCATTCATGTATACATCATTTTAGTGGATTATATTAGAGAGGTTTCTGGTGGGTTCCTCCGAACTCCACAAAAATTCGATTGGGCCGCATTTCGTGGACCAATCAGACCACCACCGGAATCATCACCTTAAGGTAATATTTTCCTTCCCTTTCTTCTTTTTCATGCATCTATGCAATAAATCATACATTGAGGACAATGTATGAGATAGGTGTGGGAGAGAGTTCTAACATAACTTAGGTTTTTATTTTATTTAAAAAAGAAAAAAATTAATTAACATTTTCTTTACTTTTAAAAACTTTTTGAAAATAGAAATAATATTTTGACATTTTTTTTTGTAAGAAATTAAGTCAATTTTAAGAAATAGGAAAATCAAAATTAAGATTTCTTATACTTGGTCAAAATATGATTATTTGTTTGATTTTTAGGGTTGGAAGATAATTTGTCAAAGTAATTTAGTCTTGATCTTTACCTTGATGAAATATGCGCACTTTATACACTTACACACTTAGGGTTCAAAAACAAAGATTCTTATGCCTTATTAATATATAATATATATATATATGAAAAATAAACAAATCTAATTATTGATTAGCTAGGTGATTTGACCTAAGCAAGCCTTGGTATTTATGCAAAAGATGATTAGATAAGTTTGAAAAAAAATAAAAAGAAAAAATATATATATAAAAATCCTCTGATTAAGCTCGATATTTGTGCCTCATAAAGCATAAGTATTCACGCCTAAAAGCGGTTCATATAATAAAATTCTTCATTTTGTGGCCTTGTTTGCTCGAGTCCTTAAGTCCTTGGGGTATTTTTCTCACCAGGTGCCCTAAGACCATTTGGTTTGGGAGTCACCGATTAAAGGCTCGTTACATGAGTAGATTAGAAAGCCTAATAGAACTAAGGAATAATACCACCAAAAATAAAATATATATATATGTATAAATAAATAAATAAAGTATAAGAGTTAGAGTTAAAGAACCCTTAGTCAAAACTTCACAATCACGAAAGTGCATATGACTTAGGGTAAAGTAATAAACTATATGAGAAGCACAATTTGACTCCTTACTTTGATTGATAACAATTTTTTGAATAGAGATTAAGTTTAAGAATGAAAAATTCAGTTTTCCTATAACTTATAGATTACTTAAATCTTACAATAATATTTCAAATATTTTTCTTTCAAAATGTGTTTTCAAAATACTAACATTTTTTCTCTTTCTTTATGGATTTTGTGGGTGCAACTACTGAAAACTCTCACGATACAAAATTTGTCCTCTAGGGGTAACCTAGAGGTTTAACGGCTTGTTGCACAAGCTCAGTGCAATCGCGTGACCTGTGAAAGTGGTCTAATAATCTTTTGTTTAGTTTTGTTGTTTTGCTCGAGGACGAGCAAAAGATAGGTGTAGGGGTGTGATTACACACATTTATTGCATTATTCTTTATTACATTTTCACATTTATCATGTAATAAATCTGCTAAATTCCTAATCTTAAATGTCTATTTTGCAGAAGATAATCATGGGGAGAAAGAGGATAAAATCAAATAATTATCAGTTATAGATTTAACTAGATCTATTTGGTTAGAGGAGGATGATCTCAAATCCAGTGGTTGAATTCAGTTTTTGGTGAATCAAGTAGTTAAATATAAAGATCAACCGAGGATAACATCAAATACAGAGTCCAAATCCAAAGGGATAAATGGATAGAGAGAAGATCAACGGATGAGATAAAGCAATTTTGACTCAGATTCAGACTGGATATATTTTAGTATTTAAATCATAACTTTTGCTACGGAATCCCAAATCTGATGATTTAAGATGATCCATAAAGAAGACTTAAAGGGCTACGACTCTTACGCTAGTCATTATTTCTAATCATTATTTGATAAGCTATATTCAGTAATCAAGACGCCAACAAGCTGAAGATCAAAACTGAATATCCACATCAAATCAAGTTTGGAGATAGGGGAAGAATTCAAATTCAGAAATAGCCAGCTTCTCCTATCTTCATACTCCTCTACCCTCTGTATTTCTCCTATAAATACCTGCAATCTCAAAGGCAAATGGGGGCGACCAAGCAGAAAGTAGAATTTAGGCTAATTTGTAGTTTGTAATTTAGGTTTTTTTTATTTTCTTTCATGTAATTTTTATTTTCCTTATGTAACTGAGAGGAGAGGATACTTTCATGGAGGAATGAGAGCAAGCTTGTACTGAAGCTGACACCGGTGTAAGTGATCTTTTCTTTCATTGTTATTTGAATCGAATCGAAGTTTCTTTTTCTTCTTTACTCTAGTTTTCATTTACTTCCCTCTTCTGTGTTTGTGGCTCCAAATGAAACCGATAGCCTCGAAGTTGCCTTGCCCTTGCAAGTGCCGTTGATGGCTTATGGTGATGGATATCTATTTTTATGATAGTGTAGCTTGCCCCTTCAATTCATAGTGTAATACAGGAATGGCCAAGATCCTATTTGTCATACTTCGCTCGCCTTCAAGCAAAGGTACATCGTCAATACGGGTCAAAGGTAAGCAGGCGCCGAAGAGATAAGTAACTTTTTTAGGTTTTAGTTTTCTCTTTTTTTTAATTTTAGTGTAAATTACCAACACCACAATCTTCCAAATCTCTTTCACTCCTTTTCAATTTCTTTGTATATAATCCATTTTCCATTTTCCCATCTTCTCGATCTACCACTTTCTTTCTAACTTAACTGTAACTCTATTTTTCTCTTTTCTTTTAAAGAACTAAAAGAAGAAATTTAACCATTCTTTGTAGCATAAAAGAGAACTTATTAAAGAAGCTTCCATCGCTAGTCCCTCCTTGTGGGTCAAGACCCACATAGCCACTGCTATAGCGGTAGAATTGAGCACCTTGCACTATTGCTATAAAAGTTCTGAAATTCTGTATTTTTATGTGCATGTAAAAACTCAATCAACTATCTTCTTCCTTCTCTCAATCCCACCATCTTAACTCTTCCCACAACCACCATATTCACCACCATAACCACCCATTTCCTCCACCATCAACACCACCCCCATAACCATCTCCTCCCCCTCTACCATCTTCATCAAAATCATCACCATCAAACCCACCACCATACCAATTTCATCATCACTAGCCCATGTCACCACAAACCATCTCCATCACTCTCCTCTTCTCTCTCCCTTACTACTTCTCCTCCTCTACACGGGCTGTCGCCGCCCTCCACCTGCGGTCAGGCCGCCGGCCATCTTCGGCCAGCCTTTGGTCGACCTTCTCTCTCCTTTCTCACTCTTTGAATCTCTCTCTTGCTCTCCCTGTTCCTTCTCTCTATCTCTCACTCTCTCTAATCTCTCTCTCTCTCTCTCTATTTTCTTTCTCTTTTCTCTCTTTAATTTCCTCTCCCTCTTTCACTCATTTCTCACTCTTTCACTCCTTTCTCTCTCTTCAATCTTTTTTCTCTCCTCTTTCTTTTTCTAATTTTCTCTCTCATACCCTCGCTTCCTCTCTTATCAACATTTCCTCGATATCCGTAACCTACTCGAGTAATTATTTTAGGCGAGTACCTATTTTGTGGTGTTAGCGAGTACTGTTTCTCTGTATTAGCGAGTACAATCCCTTTAATAATACGAGTACTTTTCCTGTATTAGCAAGTACAAATCCTTGGTTTTGGTATTTATAATGAGTACCATATTTTATTGCAAGTACAGTTCCTTAAATAATATATATATTTTTATATGTGGCAAGTACTTGTTTTGAGTGGATTGTATTTTGCTTTTGGGCGATTGCATATTTATTATGTTAGGGGTTTAGATATTGGGAAATGTGTGCATATTTGGGGCCGAGTTGTAATTATGTAGTATATGTTGTATGGGTCATTGGTTGTAATTGTGTAGACCGTGGTTATTGTATTCTTTGTGGTGAATGTTTGTAACTTGTAGGCAATATTTGTAATATGCATGTTTTTAAACTAACGGCGGTGCAAGTTGAAGGTACTCCGCCCACAGCCCTCGGGCAAACCTATCCAATAGGAACTGGCCTTATACCATTTAGGTTTCGTGATAGTGTCATAGCGAGGTAACCACTCTGTAGGCTATCTAATAGGCTTCAGCCTTGTACCCTTTGGATTTCATGGTAGCTTTGCGGAGCTGTTAGCCTACTCAGCCTTCGGGCTGGGCTACCCAATAGAAACTAGTTTTACGCCTTTTGGGTTTCGTGGTAGCTCCGCCGCAAAGTTTATCGCTTGGTGGATATTCTATTTATTATTTATTTATTTATGTGCGTGCTTGTATGGTACTAACATTTTATGCAGGTACCTACTTGGTCTTCTGGCCCCACTAGCTTTCTGGTTAAGCCCATTTTCGGGCCAAACAATAGACAATAAGCCTTATACCCTCTGATTTAGTGGTAAATGCAAGGGGTGCGCTTAAACCGCTTCGCGATTTTTCAGGCTCCGCCTGGTAGGCGAGCTTAGTACGCAGCGTTGTGTTCCATTGATTTTGCAAAGGGGGAAAACTTACAAAAGGGGTCGAGGAGCTAAATTACAAGTAATTCTTTTGCAATAAAAAGATTACAAGTAGATCTCCTCTGAGATTCTAGAGAAGTGTGCCGATAGGAGTCTGGTCAGCGCGCAACCACTTTGTCCCTTTGACGATGCGATCGATCAGACGGTCAGTCTGCTGCCTGACGGGATTCCCTTCTCGCCTGGTTCGGGAATCGGAGAACAGAAGGTTGGTAGAACCCTTTTGTTACTTCTCAAACTGCCTCCGCTTGGGAATTCCTTCTCGCCTGGTTCCGGAAATTCCTTGAGAGGGAGGAGGATCTTAGGGTATTAGCACCCTGATTAGAGAAGTACTTCTCTGAATTCTTGGAAGCAAGAGAATAGATCTCTGTTTAGCCGTCTCTTCTCTTCTTTCAGCCTCTATCTCTGTGTCTCCGTGTCTCCGTGTGTTCATATACCCCTGGAGGGCTATTTATAGGGAGAGCAGGGGTATAATTGTCACTTTGTAAATCTGGAAATAGATTAAGTCAATCTGTTTAAATTTGGAAAGTAGCCTTGCCGCGAGGTTAGGATCAGCTTCTGTGAAGCTAGGAATAGCAGATGATGTTGATCTCCTGATCCGCTTTGATTCTTTTCAAATAACTGAAAGATCTCCCCTAATCTTCTTACTTGTTTTAGGAGAGTCAAGAGATTATGGCAAGCAACTTCCATATTTGATCTCAGATTTGATCTCGATTAGATTTGATCTTGAATAGATTTGATCTCATCTGGAGATTTGATAGGTCAAAAGTGACCATAAAAGACAGCGGAGCTGCCGCGTCGAGCTCACAGCGGAGCTGGAAGGAGCATCTGGCGAAGTCAGAAGAAAGCTCTTCAGCGGAGCTGATAAACATTTGTGGCGAAGCTACCGACCATCCTTCTGCGCGGTTGCGTGTGGCTTGGAGCGAAGCTAACTCTCTGCGGAGTTAACTGAGCACTTCAGGCGAAGCTGTAAGTTAGCTTTCCGATAGAGCTTTGAACAGCTCCAAGGCGAAGTCAAACAAACTTAGCCTCTCAGGTGAGGCTATCCCCTTGGGCTCATGCGATGTAAGTGTTGAGCTAACTTAGCATCTTAGGCCTGCTTAGGTTTCTTCAAAGACAATCTGGGTTTACTGTCTGCTTCACTGGATCAGTAGAGTCCAAGTTACTGATTTGTCCCTCGGAGATGGGTACAGAACTGGTCGTCAGCTTATCTGTCACTTGTCTTTTGTAAATGTTAACAAGTTTAGACATTGTTCAAGCTAGTCAGGAATCTTGTCTTTTTTAGAGTGTCAACAAAACTCCCTTTAAAGTTTTCGTAAGTTTGCAATGGAATGGTTCAGACTCCGAAATACTTTGAATTGCTTTGATTGATGGTATGTGAAGTACGAACGTCGCCATAGCGGTTGAGTTCAGCTTCGCGTCTGGGCCTCCCGGAGTAGCTTCGCTTCAAATCAGTTTTGGAATGACGTTCGCTTCCCGAGGCTAACTGCCTTTCGGCTAGTTACGAGAAGGATTGCTCCTTTTTCTCAAGATTAGAATAACCTCTCTTGCATTAACGAGAAAGATCATTGCTTCTGCGCGCATTTTCAAGGGAGACTATTCCCTTTCTCAAGGCTAAGTGCTTGAATGCCTTAAATTCGCTCGCGCTTCTAAGCTTGAAGTAGCGGCGGTGTGATCAGGCCATGAGGCCTATAAATAGGACACTTGAAGTCCTTTTCAAGGAAACAGTCCATTCATGACATCTCCTGGTTGTTCAGAGAAGGATACTCAGATCTCTGAAATAGTGAGGGTGCCCACTCTGGTCATTAACCGGCCAAGAACTGGTGAGTCTCAGTCATCCAGAGACTTCACCAATGGACTAGTGACTTTTAGGGAGTTTATCTCCCTTAATTTAGTTTTATCAGCTGCCTCAGGGATTGATTTCCCTTGTTCTTCATTTTGTATTTGACTGATTTGCAGAGAAGGGATTCAGCCCTATTTTTTAGCTTCTCAGCGAAGCTATCATTCTCTCTTGATTAGAAACAGACTTTCCCATGCAGGGTTCCTGTTTTGATCTATTGAATCTGCCTGTTAAATCCACCACGTAGGCCAGTCTTGCCATATAGGTGGGGCTAGGACTTGGCTTATGCTAAGTTAGTCCATAGTCACTGTGCAAGCGAGGCTATCCTCAGCTTAATTGAAGCACCACTGGATCGGATATGAACCGCTTCGTCCAAAGAATTTGACGTAGCACTTCGTCTTCGCAGCTTTCTCTTTGATTTAACGCTAACCTGTTTCCCGTTTGCGTTGCAGTAAACTGTGCCCGCCAGTCTTTTGTCTTGATGAAAGAGACCAGAGACTTGCCTCTTGATCTTTCAGTTGAAACTTTAATCCTAAGCAGGAGGAACATACTGGAGCAATTGATGCGTGTTCCAAGAAAAGGTTGGCAGTTGCTTATCTGAGATGATCCACTTCGAGAAGGGGCTGGTAGTCGCTTATCTGAGATGATCCACTTCGGGAAAGCGGACGTCACCTGTATGGTCTCGGATCCTTCCATTGCCAATTTTAATCAAAGAAGATCCGGCTTTCTGGTAGCAACCAGTCCTTTGCCAATTTTCATCAAAGAAGATCCAGCTTCTTGATGACAAAATCTGCCATTATGCGAAGGATTACGGCCTTATGCATAAGGAAGGCCTTTCGTGTCCAGTTGAATTGGCTTGAAAATAGATAGGACCACTTGTATGCCTTTGGAGCAATGATTCGGTTGTACGAAAGACGACTTTGATGTAGCGTCAATGTATCTTCCCTTTTGAATCAAATAAAATGTTTATTTTCTGCTTATCTGCTTTGTTTCCCTCCTTTTTGATCCGAGAACACCTGGAGTGGACTAGCTTTAGGTAAGTCTTTTCCTTAGGAGGAATTAGAAGCTCTCAGCGGAGCTAAACTTCTGGCAAAGTTGGAGACTGACACCCAACTGAGTAAGGAACAAATCTCTGGCGGAGCTATCACGGAATTTTCGTGAAGCCGGAGCTTAAGGCACTTTTCTCAGCAAAGTTATTCAAGTGTTACGCAAAGTCGACACTGAACTCACGGCGGAGTTAGCCCTTAGTGAGGCTGAAGCAGCGCTTCTCAGAAAGGCGCTTAAGAGCCGTTTAAATTAATTTAAAACGACCCCTGCGCTCCTTTCGAGGAGGCAGAGTTTAGGCAATCATCAGCCTATAAAAGCCCGATTAGGCTGAAAGAGAAGGAATCACTTCTCTTTGAATTTTCAGAGAACTCCAAATCTTTTCTTCTGCTTTCTTCTTCGTTTGATAATTCAAGAACTTCTTCAGTTCTCTGATGGCTCCCAAAAGACGAGCAGGAAAAGTGGTAGCAACCTCTATGACGGAGGGACCCTCTCCTCCTCCGGTCATCGAACGACCTATCGCGAGTAGGGATCTTTCCCTCTTTATTCAGAGATTTTCATCTCTTCTTGAAGCCAACTTCCGGTTACCCTTGATTAATCTAGAGTGGTCAATCGTGATCCCGTATTCTTAGGGAGTTCAACTCCCTTAATTTCCCTTGATTTCTTGATTTGGGAATTTGAGAACCGAAGGGTCTCTTCTTCAAGCTTCCAGGCGAAGCTATCCCTTAGGTGGTTCACATCCTGTTAGATGATAGAATGCAAAGTTAGCCTTAGAAGCGCGGTTGGAAAAGGACCTTAATGCCCTCGAAATAATTTTTAAGCAGCAGTATTCTTCTGGCGAAGTTAGCTCTTGGGGCTCCTTCGCGTTGAGGCCAAGCTTTCAGAGCGAAGCTAATACTTAGATATTCTTTCTGCATCCTGTGGTTGCGGAGTTGAGCTTCGGGGCAAAACTAAAAACTGGGCTTGCATCGCTCGGGGAGCGAAGCTACGCCTTGGCAAAATTATTTTTCTTGCCTTAGCTTTCTTTAGTAAATGAACTAATATAGTTTCTTCTTGTCTTTCTAGTGCACTATACTCCTGGTCCTCTGAACAGTCTCTTTGGAACAACCAGGGGGTTGGACGGCAATGTCAGCCTGTAGTTCCAAGGGCAGGCTTCACTATTCAGCGAGCGGAGCGCTCCTGATCGGGATGCACTTATTCATGCTGGGGATCAGCGTACCATGAGGAGCATCTTAACTACTGCTTCCCTTGAAGATTCCGACCGAAGAATCTATCGGAAGCCCGGCTTCATGTTTGGAGATGCAGCGCCAGACAATGATCACCAGCTGCTAGCCGGAGAGGGGCAGTGGATTTTCAAATTGGATGATGAGAAGTACTATCCCCCATCTAGCAAGCGACATTTTTCCTTGTCCTTCTTTCAATGTGTGACGAGGGCTCAGAAGATGCAGTGGCAAGTGACTCGAACTACTGACTCCGTTCACGTGGGGAAGTTGATAGCTCCGTCCCCTGGTTATACGAGGGCGGGTCCTTCTCGCTGTATATTGGGTCTCCACCCTGAGAACGTACTTCCGGACATCCCAGTGAGAGAAAATCCCGCGGTGGCTCAGATTTTTGGGAATCAATTTTTTAAGGTTTATGGCAATTATTCAGCCACTGATTTCAGGACCCCCGGGTGGATTCATCCTCCCAAAGCGTGGTTGAGGTACTTGACTCTATATGTCCTTGCCCATTTTGAGGAAGATCTGGAGAGGCGGGACTCTACGAGGCCGTTAGGGCGACCTATTATGGCATTTAGATGAGCGTAGTGAACTTCTATGACATTTTTGAGTTGTACTGCCCAGCTATAGGGACCTTCTTCACCCCTGTTGGCGATTGGGCATGGCTCTACACGAGATGTGGGAAGTCTCTGCTCTGCCTTTGGGGTCTCTCCCATATGAAGAATATTTCCCGTGCGAGGTGAAATTGGCACATCTGGAGAAACAGGAGCCCGCCTTGTTTGAGACTTACCGGAAATTGATGTGCCACCTTTATATTTGCTCTAGCATGCATGGGAGCCATAAGGGAGCTTCATGTATTTTGAAGAGCTAGGAAAATTATTTGTTCCCTGACTTGGAAGGTACTCCCGAAGCAGCTCATTGTGGAGTCGCAGATGAAGACATCTCTCGTAGGATGCAAGAGCACTCCCAAGGGGATTTGATTTTAGAAGAAGATGACGGACCTTATGAGAAAGGTGATATTCTTCGGAGTTTCCACCACCAGGCTCGTCTACCGACGTCCCGGAAGGCACTTCTGGCTGGCTTTTTAATAGTTTGGTTGAAGAGATGTGTGGTGCCATCTTCGTCTGGTGATGTCATTCATCCGATTGTCTTATTACCTGCTATTCGTCTAGTCCATGGTCGTTCTCTTGGACTTCTTCCAGCCATGGTGTGCTATATTCAAAGAGACCTTCGTGCATTGACGGAGGCTTTCTGTAGGCCACTAACAACGAAGCGGGGAAAGGGGACTATCTTCCCTCGCGACGGACCGAACCCCAGAATTAGTTTACCATATACTTATTTGATGGCATGGTTCGACCTTCACTACCCCTCCATGATCCAGGCTGGTGAGGAGCCCCCAGAAGGTGTTCGAATGGCGCTTCTCCGTCGATTCGAGGGGTGTTCGTGGTCACGGACTTATGTGGCTGGGGTCCGCAAACTGCTGTACCGCCATGACGTCTACAATCATTTTTGGTGCTTTCCCTACATTCGTGATGCAGGCTATGGTGAAGAATTCAAGGATGTAGGGGAAGGGCAGACGTCATTAAGTCGGGAGTCTTCGAATGGCTGGTTAGCATCCGGCCATTCCACTTGTTGTATAGAAGTAGGGACACCTGTTACCTGGAGCCCTATGTTCTGAGTCGGTTTGCTCGTCAGTTTGGGTATGACCAACTGTACGTAGGTAATCCGAACAGCAGCCTGGCCTTCATGGGGAGTCTCATTGATGGCGCTCGTGCCTGGCGGTTTTATATTGCTGGCTATACTGAGGCGCAGCTGTGCATGCCGCTAAGGACTCCGAACCTTCTGACGACTCTGGGATTCTTCCAGTAGTATAGAACTTCGAACTCCACACCCACTGAATTTTCTATTAATTCCTTTGGTGTGAAGTTGATCTCTCAGCGGTTGAAGCGGAAGGTCACTGAGAAGAGCGAGGGTAAGAGGGTCCGCGTTCCAGGCCTCAGGGAATTCATTGCTGTTGATGACAGCGAGGCCTCGGATGCAAGAAGTCCTCGCTTTGAAGCGGATACAGGTGCTGAGGCTCCAGCAGCCGCTTCTGGTGGGGTAGGCACGGCCCCCGTGGAACATGTTGATGTGGAAGAAGTGGGGGAAGAAGATCCTGATGTGCACTTCAAGCGAAAGCGGGAAGGCGGATCTCGTAGGAAGAGGGTAGTGAAGAAGCCTCGTTGTTACGGTCCTACGGTTATTGCAGAGGGCGAATCATCAGCAGTGCCTCCTCCTCCTGCTCTATTAGTCATTAAGTTGTCGGCTCCTAGGCAGACTGTTAGTAAAGCTGTCCCGGACCTGAGTAAGATCAGCTCCGTTCTTGCAATAGACTCTTATATATTCCATACAGCTTATTGTTTACTTCATGATTCAGGAACTGAGGCGGTGAGAAACCCGAGAGCTGAGGCTGCGGGAGAACAGGGGGAACATTATGATCCCCTGTTCACTTATAAAGAAGGCGATGAGGCTAGCTATTTTGCCGTCTCGAAAGAATCTGGAGGTGATGCTGCCGATGTAGGTCCTTCAGGTGCTGGGACTTCAAAAGGAAGCCCTATGGCCTCCAGCTCTTTTAGGTGGACCACCGAGGGTTCGGCGAGCGAAGGTGGGCCGGCCGTCCATGTTGACTCTGACAAAGATTTTCCTATGGAGCCTGAGAGGATTAATGCCGCTGTCGAGGAAGTTCGGAGAGAGACTACGGCCACGACAGTTGAGACGATATCATCTTTTGTAGTGCTTTGACCTTTTGTGAGCACTTCTTCTCGTGATATTCATTCGCCTTGCTTAAACAGAATCTTGCTGCAGGTGTTTCGCCTCTGGGTGCATCGACTTCAAGAGAGCCAACCAGTCTTCCTGAGGAAAATAGGGGTGAAGTAAGTCTTTGACTGCGGCGGATGCTGCCGAGTTGGATGCTTTGTATCACGGGTTGCCCTCTTATCAACCTAAACCGGCCAGAGGAAAAGGGATTGAGGGAACAGTAGTCACGGAACCAACCTCCCTTCCCACTATATTGGTAAGTGAGGTGCCATTGGTTTTGCCAGTGCCGCCTATCTTGCCCAGCGCGGAGCTGAAGGTGATTACTAGTCCTACTTTTCCAACACTGGTGGTCGAGCCAGCTTTCCCAGAAATAGTCAATAGCCCTACTGCGGTTGTGAATAGTGTACTGGTTTCAATGAGGACTCCTCCGAGATCACCGATGATCCCTCAATTACTCCAGCCAGTGCTTCTACTATTCTTTCCACAGTAATGTCAGTGAAACCGGTGGAAGCTTTGTCTCCAGAAGCTGTTCGTTCACCGAGTGTAGTTGAGGCCGAGAACGAATTCGTGGCTGAGTTAGTCGATAGCTTTTATAAGGGCTTAAAGTGTTCCATTGCTTTGGTCTTGAAGGGCTCGAATACCTCATTTTCTGCTTTAAAGGTGGTCCTCTCCTGAAGCATTGGCAGCATCCGAGACTTTGGAGGGGATAACCAGGCCGACACATTAGAGCTTCTGGTGGACAGACTTGAGAGGGATGTGGACGAATGGCGCCGTCTTAGCCATTCAAATCTGGAGTCTTCAGTTAACGAACAGCTTGCGCACCTTGCTGCTCAAATGCATGAAGCTCATCTCACCGCTCAAGAAGCCGCTAAGGCAATTTCTTCTGACTTAAAATCCTTGGAGACAAGGAAAGTAGAGCTCGGGGATACCATAGATGCTTCTAGCAGTGCTCTTCTTGACGCTGAGGATAAAATTGAAAAGGCTAAGGAAATGATCAGGAAGGCTAATCTTCTTTTGTCCAAGGCTGAACCGATGCGTCTTGAAGAGATTGCTCGGCTTGAGCGGTTAAGGCCCAAAATGATGAAGTCTTGCGGCAGGAGCTAGCACAGAGGGCCACTTTTGTTGAAATTGAAGCTCGCTTGGCCCAGACAGCGAGCTTTAATGAGGCCGAGTTGAGGTCGCAGGCGCTTATCAAGGCTGCTGAAGAGAGGAAGATTAGGCTAGCCACTCTTGAAGAACGGATCAAGTCCTATGAAGCGTCGTCGTAGCTTATAATCTGTGCATTCATGTATCCCTCTTTTGGAATCAATAAAAAGTGATTTTATTTGACTCCCCTGTTGCATTTCCAACTTATTTTTTCTTTTGAATTTTAAATGCCTGCTTTCAAGTTGTATTGCAGTCCTCTAACAGGAAACGGAATAATGATATAACTAATCCAATCAGCGGTGATAAGCTGAGAGAGTCAGTCACATATTTGAGAAAAATAGTCCTTATTGGACTAAAAGATGAGACTTGACTATCTGTCGGTTCAGAGGTCGCAGGGACGTAACCGCTTGAGAAGCAACCAAGCTCAAAATTTGTATGAGATTTGGAAGGAATTATCAGAGGTATATTGTTAACGTGACAACTAGAAAAGTCCACTAAAGACTGAGTGGGACTCAAAAACTCGCGGGGAGCTAGGAAGTGAATCCCATAAAAGATTATATGTCAGAGGTGTAATGTTAACGTGACAAAAAGAACTTCGTAGGAATTCATAAAGCAATTTGTCAGAGGTGTAATGTTAACTTGACAAAAAGAAAAGTCCACTAAAGACTGAGTGGGACTCCAAAACTCACTGGGGAGCTAGGAAGTGAATCCTATAAAAGATCATATGTCAGAGGTGTAATGTTAACGTGACAAAAAGAACTTCGTAGGAATTCAGAAAGCAATTTGTCAGAGGTGTAATGTTAACTTGACAAAAAGAAAAGTCCACTAAAGACTGAGTGGGACTCAGAAACTCGCTATGGAGCTAGGAAGTGAATCCCATAAAAGATCATATGTCAGAGGTGTAATGTTAACGTGACAAAAAGAACTTCGTGGGAATTTGGAAAGCAATTTGTCAGAGGTGTAATGTTAACTTGACAAAAAGAAAAGTCCACTAAAGACTGAGTGGGACTCAGAAACTCGCTGGGGAGTTAGGAAGTGAATCCCATAAAAGATTATATGTCAGAGGTGTAATGTTAACGTGACAAAAAGAGCTTCGTAGGAATTCGTAAAGCAATTTGTCAGAGGTGTAATGTTAACTTCACAAAAAGAAAAGTCCACTAAAGACTGAGTGGGACTCCGAAACTCGCTGGGGAGCTAGGAAGTGAATCCCATAAAAGATCATATGTCAGAGGTGTAATGTTAACGTGACAAAAAGAACTTCGTGGGAATTTGGAAAGCAATTTGTCAGAGGTGTAATATTAACTTGACAAAAAGAAAAGTCTACTAAAGACTGAGTGGGACTCAGAAACTCGCTGGGGAGCTAGGAAGTGAATCCCATAAAAGATCATATGTCAGAGGTGTAATGTTAACGTGACAAAAAGAACTTTGTGGGAATTCGGAAAGCAATTTGTCAGGGTGTAATGTTAACTTGATAAAAAGAAAAGTCCACTAAAAACTGAGTGGGACTCAGAAACTCGCTGGGGAGCTAGGAAGTGAATCCCATAAAAGATCATATGTCAGAGGTGTAATGTTAACATGACAAAAAGAACTTCGTGGGAATTTGGCGTTCTTTATATGTGGTCTTACCATTCCATGGATGAGAATTGGTAAGTGATTTTAGAGAGGGAATCAAATGGGAATAGGTCCCTTAGAATTTTTAGCAAATCCTCAGCTATCAACGGATTTGATATGCCTTTACCAACTACCGTTTGAGTCGGGCTAGGCATGCTATTCCCCTCAGCATGATGAGTTGGCAAGGACTTATGTTGGGCTTAAAAGCCAACATTTTCCTTTATCCTTAACCGTTAGAGGTGTCAGATTATCTGATTACTATTTTTGTAACCTTGATTCTTCTTTGAGACAACCAGTGTACGATCGGCTCTATACTGGTTTACGGTCGTATGATCTCATTTAGAGAAAGAGAGGGGCGCTCCTTCTGCATATCTCGGATTTGAAGGTCTTGATCAGAGGTGTAATGTTGACTTGATCATGAGAATGATCCTATCAAGGATAATACTTCTTTAAGAACTTGTCGTTGATCAGCATCATGAGTAAATCACCATTTGAAGTCTTAAGGCGATATGCTCCATTTGAATAGACTGTTTTTATTACAAACGGTCCTTCCCATTTGGGCTGAAGTTTGCCCTTGATTTTGTGTGTCATGATCATCGGTCATCTAACGGCTAAAACCAAATCTCTTTTCTGAAAGACTCTTTGTTTGACTTTCTTATTGAAGGCTTTTGAGGTCTGAGCTTGATACAACTGAATGTGTTGCTGAGCTTGTAACCGCTTCGTATCTAGGGCTTCAGCTCTTGAAGACGCAACCGATCATTGTCCTCTGATGTGATCTTAGTGATCAGAGCGACTCGTAATGACGGCATCTGGATTTCTAACGGTATGACTGTTTCACACTCGTATACCAGGGGAAAAGGCGTATTGCCAGTCGGGGTCTGAACCGTGGTTCGGTAGGCCTAAAGACATTCACTAAGCTTCTCATTCCAATCTCGCTTATTCGAGGAAACAAACTTTTTAAGTAACTTAATGATTGTCTTGTTGAATGCTTCTGCCAAGCCATTAGCGGCGGGATTATAGGCAGTTGAAGCCACATTCTGAATTCGGTATTTATCACAGAACTGATAGAATACCTGGCCTGTAAATTGGGGACCGTTATCATGAATGATCCGCCTAGGGACACCAAATCGATGAATGACATGGTGTTTGATGAAATTAATCACGTTAGAAGTTTTGACTTCAACCAGTGCTATAGCTTCTGCCCACTTTGAAAAGTAATCGGTTATCGTCAGGATAAACCGGTGTCCTTTTGTCGAAGAAGGGGTGATTGGCCCTACAACATCGATTCCCCATGCTTCAAATGGCCATGAAGTAACAGTTGGGTGGAGCAACTCCGGAGGCTGATGTATGAAGTCCGCATGAATTTGGCATGCTTTACACCTTTGTGCATACTGGATGGCGTCGGCTATCATGGTTGGCCAATAATATCCAAGCCTGTGCAGTCTGTCCTTGAGTTTTGGACCTGGCTGATGAGCTTCGCATATGCCGTCGTGTGCTTCTTTGAGCACTTTCAGTGCCTCTAAATTAGAAAGGCAACGGAGTAAGATACTGTCGTATGAACGATGGTAAAGTTCTTCATAGTTGGGTCATAGTAAAAACGGAGAGACCTTCGTCTGATAGATGCCGCTTCTTTGGGTTGTCTGGCAGCAGACCATGTAGAGCATAGTCGATGAAATGAAATCGCCAATCTCTCGGTTCAAGATCCGTCGAGATATTATAGACCTCTCTGGTTCTTAACATATGTTTAAAGTAGACAAGGTGTCGAGTCGCTACTGTAAGGTGATACTCGGTGTCGACTGGCAAGGCTAGTGTTGTTGCTAATGCAGCAAAACCATCATCCTTAGTATTCTGAGATCGAGATACGTGCCCGATGTAAAAGCCATCAAACAGATTAGCCATTTCGATGACTGCGTGATAATAAGGTACCAAATCCTCGTGACAGACCTCATATTCGCTTTTAACCTGATTGATAATCAGTTTTGAATCGCCGTAAGCTTCAAGGTAGCGTACCCCCATTTCATAGGCGAGCTGAAGACCAATAAGTAGAGCATTGTATTCTGTCACATTGTTGGAGCATGATTCCGACAGAGAAAATGCTCTAGGAAGGACATGATTTTGTGGAGAGATAAACACAACCCCCACGCCGGTAATGATCCTGCCTTTAGGACCTATTCGTGATGCTCCATCAAAGAACATCTATCAAACTTCATCCGCTGAAGTTGTATTAGATTCAAAGGCTTCATCTGGAATGTCTTCATGAAGTTTTAAGCTTTCCGGAACCGGATAAGTAGCCAAGAACTCTGCAAGTGCCTGGCCTTTAACCGCCTTCTGAGGGATAAAGAGCATGTCGTATTGAGACAAAAGAAGCGCCCACTTTGCTAATCTTGAATTCAATGATCCTGGTTTCATCATGAGAAGACGCAAAAGATTCACTCTGGAAATGACATGTATTGTTTGGCTGACCAAATAATATCGTGTCTTCTGAACGGCAAAGACAAGAGCTAAACACTCCTTCTCAGTAGGATTATAGCGAGATTCCGCCCCTATCAGAGTCCTGCACAGATAATAAATAGCCTATTCATGACCATTGTCGTCTTTTTGAGCAAGCCAAGCACCAAGAGAATGGTCCATAGCTTTTCACATGAAGCAAGAACGGTTTCCCTGATGTGGGAGCTACTAAGACTGGAGGTTTTGTGAGATATCTCTTGATATCCTCATAAGCTTCCTGACAAGCTTGATCCCATACAAAGGAAACACCCTTTTTCATGAGTCGGGTGAACGGTTGACAGCGGCCCGAGAGATTTGCGATGAATCTTCTGATATAAGCCAGTCTACCTTGTAAGCTTCTAAATTCATTGAGATTCTTAGGTGGATGCATGTTCTGAATGGCTTTGACTTTGTCTGGGTCAAGATGAATTCCTTTTGATGTAACAATAAACCCAAGGAACTTGCCACTCGAAATCCCCAAGAAGGATTTTGTTGGATTCATTTTTAGTTGATGAGCCCGCATTATGTCGAACATCGTTCTTAAGTCACGAAGATGGTCATTCTTGTTACGGCTTTTGACAGCAATGTCGTCGACATAGCATTCTACCGTTTTTCGGAGATGATCGCAGAAAATTGTGTTCATTGCCCGCTGATAGGTTGCTCCCGCGTTATTTAACCCGAAGGGCATCACGGTGTAGCAGTACATCCCCAATGGCGTCCGGAACGAAGTATGCTTCTCGTCCTCTGGATACATCTTAATCTGATTGTACCCTGAAAAGCCGTCCATGAAAGACATTCTTTCGAATCCACAGGTATTGTCAATCATAACATCGGTGATGGGCAGTGGGAATTCGTCTTTAGGACAAGCTGTATTGAGATCACGGTAGTCGATGCAGATCCGTATTTTCCCATTCTTCTTGAGGACGAGAACGATATTAGCAACCCAATCTGGATGCTGTTCCTCCCGTATGAAGCCACATGCAATGAGCTTATGAACTTCGACTTCAATAGCCTCCATAATGTTCGGACGAAACTGACGTTGCTGCTGCTTGACTGGCTTGACGTCAGGTTTGATGTTCAGACGATGCATGGCTACTTGTGGGTCAAGTCCGGGCATGTCTTCGTAGTTCCATGCAAAGACGTCTATATACTCCTTTACGAGTACTATTAATTCTTCTTTTTCCATAAGTGATAAGCTTTCACTTATAAAGATGGGTTTAGGGTGATCTTGACTACCCAAGTTGATCGGATCACCTTGTCTTCAGTAGGTGGTTCACGCTGTTCGAATCGCTTTCCCATTGGAGATCTAATTGCTGAGCCCATGGTTCCTCATCAGTGGCTTCCGCTGGCTCCAATTGACTGATTGAAGTCATATTAATGGTGAGATTCTCGAACATCATTCCACATTGACATCTGAGTCCCACTCGGAGGAAGAGGCAGAATGTTATGGGATCAGTTTGTCATCCCTGGACTGAATCGTTGCTGGTGATGTAGGTGTAACGTATCCCAACCCCCTGTGTGTGTTATCATAGTAATTTGCAGGTTTCCCTCTTGGCACAAAGTTGCGCAGAAAACCACGTCTTCCTTTTTCGAAATTCAAGCCCTTCCCATGCTTCAGGTTGTATCCCATTTTCCTCATCATTCGGTGCGCTGGTCGCGCATAATGGAAAAATAGTGGGGTGTCTGAGTCTGAACTTGAATCTGCAGCTGTAGACCCTCGTGGTTGGGCTTTACCGAATATTATTGGTAACTGGCCTTCTTTGGATGTAGGGATCACTAAAATGGCCTCTTCTATAGATTCCATGGGTGTACCGGATGCACTTGGTTTATGTAAAGGCATGTGCAGAGAGCTATCCGTAACGGATTTAAACAATCCAACACTCACAGGATAATCAAAGGAAATATTATCATTAATTAACCATACGCCCTCATCTTCAGAAGGAGTGTTACATTGGGGATTATTAAGACATGCTATAATCAGTTCACCAATCAAAATGGCTGGCATGTCTCTTCAGATTCTGAATCAGCTTCATTGCCACTATCATCATTGTTTGGCAATGATTCTTTCGATGTTTCACTGATCTCTTGATACAGAAGAGCGTCAGTAAAGTAATTTTCTACCCCTTTGAATGGTTGCTTCTCAGCGAAGACAGTTCGTACTGTTGCATTATCTTCAACATATTTGAAGCACTGGTGCAGAGTGGAGGGAACGATCTAGTTGGTGTGGATCCACGGTCGTCCTAGTAACAAGTTGTACGACGTGTCAGCGTCAATGACATAGCACGTCACCTCTGACTTCAGGCTACTTATTTGGCAACGGATTCGAATTTTCCCAAGTGGATGACTACTCCCGGCATTAAAACCGTATATTGTTGTAGTGGTTGCAAACAAGCGATACAGTGGTATGCCAAGGAAGTAGAGGAGTCTTTTGGGGATGATGCTGAGTGCGGACCCCGGGTTAACCTGTACCCTTTCAATGCATGTTGAACCGATGTATCCAGTGTAGTACAAAGGTCGATCGTGCTTGTTATCCTTGAGAAGCATATCCTCCGCTGTAAAGGTAATAGCGGGTACCTTTGATTGCACATGATGGCATTCAGGGTAGGCGGACTGAGTGTCATCTTTGGGGATTTCTGGCATATATGTCAGGAATGATTCTGAATTAGCCAGTGCATCTCTTAGTGCTTCTCTTGTCTCTTTTGAGAGACGAAGGAGCTCGTGTATGGTAATACGAGCCGAGATATTAGCCAACTGGGTCAATATGTCAAAACGAAAGGGTATGTCAAGCCCTGGGCCTGAAGGCTTCTTCAGAACATGGTCGAATCGGACTTCCTTTGGCTTCTCCTTTCCCTTGGTTGGGACCGAAGCGGGTGCTGGTATTTGTACTGACGTCGTCTGCTGTTGTGTCTCGTCAGTAGCTTTCTCATACTGTTTTAAGTATGATTTTCCGGATCGAGTACCCGTTGGCTGAGGTACATCAGCTTGCGTCGTGCAAGCGTGTTTTCCCCTTCAGAATCACTGAGAGAAGCTGATGTGAGATTGCCATCGTCTGGCAGGATGGAGATGACATTGCAAGATTTGCCCTTCGACTTGGACTTCTTTGAATTCCATTGTTCGTCTTGGACATGGTCTGGGTGTATCCACATGATTTTCCCTATCTCCAGTGTCAAGGGAACAAGACCCTTATTCACTTGAGTTTTAGCTGAAGGATGCTTTACTTTCAATCGTGGTGTAGGGATTGGATAAGTCCCATCAGGAACTGTGACCTTTGGGTTTTTACCGAACTCAAGGGTCACCATGTTTGCAGTGACTTTCTTTTACTTTGACTTCAGCGTCAGGACTCCGGCATCGACTAAAGCTTGGATCTTGTCCTTGAGGGCAAAGCACTTGTCAATAGGATGATGAATCATCCTGTGAAAGAGATAATATTTGGGATCGTTCGTGCGTCCTATTTCATTAGGACGCCGAGCATCCGGCAGCTTCAATTTATTCTATTTTTGGAGTAAATGGAATATTGTGACTACGTGTTCGTCTTTGAAGGAGTACTATTTCGGAGGAAACTTGGACTCCTGATTATTGAAGCCGCTCTTCTTGGCCTTCGACTGAACATCCCCTGATAATTCAACGGACATGTTCTCTTTCCCTTTGGCTTAGGAAGACTGAGCCATGTCGCCACGTCCTTTATTATTCATACCCCATTTGCCTTTAGGGGTGGATGGTTCGAACTTTTTAGCCGACTTTTCGGCTATCTCAGCTTGCTCGACCAGTTCTTTTCAAGTATGGGCTTTGACAGCTCCCATACGAATTTCTACTTGGTCTAAGAAGTTGTGCCTGCACGTCTGTAAGAGCATGGATAATGGCATCCCTGCTGGGCACATCAAAGACAAGTTTCTGACCCGCTCAATGTAGTCACGGATAGATTCACCCTTCTTCTGTACGGTAGAGAGGAGTTTGTCCATGGTTACCTCAGTATCATCCTCATAGAAACGAGAAAGAAATCGGGTTTCCAGGTCGATCCAGGAATTGACAGAGCCTGGAGGGAGACTTCGAAACCAGTCAAATACTACCCCCTTTAAGGTGCCAATGAACAGTCTGGTCATGATAGCATCATTGTCTAAAACATTACCGGTCTGAGATCAGAAATAGTAGATGTGCTGGTTTGGCGAGCTCTTACCATCATACGTATGTAACGTTAGTGGTTTGAACTTTGGTGGGTATGGTACTGAATCCTATTTCAGCGGGTAAGGACGAACTGCCCCTACTTTCTTTAGTTCATCCCTCTGAGCTAGGGATGCAATCTGAGCTTGGATGCTTTTAAGAACTTCAGCGTCTAAAGAAGAACTCTCCTTTGACTTCTCAGTCTTTGGTTGTTCATTGCTAAGATGTTCTTCCTCATCATGGTTGCTCCCGGTATCATTGTTATTCCGATTATTGAGGAGTTGAGCGAGCATCTGTTGAATGTTGTCCAAAGCTTCTTGCTGGGTCTTGAAAGTTTGCTCCTGAGCTTCCAACCGTCGACGAAGGTCATCATTACCGTTATCAGCCATATTCACTGATACTCTATCCGTTCGTACCGAGCTGACTGTTGCCGAAGAGGCATACCCACTGTCTTCGTCCTTCTTATCAGACCATTGGGCTAATCCTTTCATTGGTTCTGGTGAGGTTACTACAGTTGAGGAAGATGGTTGTTCATAACTGTAAGGTATTGCAACCCTAGATCTAGTGTTTCGGAAGACACCTTCTTCATGTACCATGACTTCGCCAAGGCCTGGGCTATAATCCAGATCTGGGGAACTAGAGTGAGTGGCATGCGACGCTCGTCTGCCCCTACGCAGCTCTCGTCCCCTTCCGATCATATTAACGGATGCAGAGGGCAAATCTTGCGGTACACTCCTTTTGCGATGTTTTATCGGAGTTTGCACCGACAGTCGATCAAAAACTGATCGTCGGTGTGGAGGAATGGCTGGGATTGGTCCTAGCCGGCAGTGGACCGAGTGAACTGTCACCAACTGACATCCCACTTGTTGACAATAGGAGGGAGAAGTCTGAAAAGATTCTGACTTCTATTTGCTTGTCAAGAATTTTCGCAAGTCATACCCGGCTGAGCCTAAACGATCTAGCGCAGAGGCTCTGTTAGATTGCGCATAGGACGATATCCTGTTCTTTTCATCACCGCAGAAGTGATTAGCATTAGATAGTGCTTTAGCTCTAACTTTGCGGCTAAAAGCTTTAGGAATACCCTTGGGTGCTGAAGCTGCATGAGCACCGCTATCAACACTTAGGGATGATCCTTTTGCTTCGCTATGAAGAGCGAGCTTAGTACTTGAAGAACTGGAGAGCGAAGCACACTGTGGTGCTTTATCCGCTGCCTTGCTGCTAAGAGATTAGCACTAGATAGTGCTTTAGCTCTAGCTTCATGGCTAAGAACTTTAGGAATGTCCTTGGGTGTTGAAGCTGCATAAGCACCGCTGTCAACACTTAAAGGCGATCCCTTAGCTCCACTGCGAAGAGCGAGCTTGACGTTCGAGGAACCGGGGGACGAAGCACGCTGTGGTGCTCTGTTCGCTTCCTTATTGCGAAGGAGGTTAGCACCGCTGGGTGCTCTAGCCTGACTGTCGAGAACTTCATGCGTACCCTGATGTACTATGCGTGCCATAACATCAGTAGCTTCGCTTATAAGAAGGAGGTTGGCGCTAGGAGTTACTGCTCATGAATTAGGCGAAGGCATGGTTGCCGTCGTAACTTCGCGGTTGACAGTCTCATCGAAGCAGGCGGGCATTTTGTCTTTTTCTTCGTGAGAGAGACGAACTTGTGGCGTAGCTACGTCTGAAGCTTCACATGGAGCTTTCTGCTTTGGCTTTCACATCTACTTTGAAAGAGAAGACTTAGGTTCGTAGGGAACCTGGCTAGCCACACACGAGGCTGGGAGGTGTTGGAAGGATTCTGCCTCCGGTTTCTGTTCCGAAACCTTGGCCATCGAGACCTTTCTGTGCTTTCATGCACGGAGCATTGAACCACCCCCAGAGTGGAGCTCTTCAAATTTTCCTTGGTCGAAGTGAACGACTAGGTTTTGAAGGTAACAGGCTGAAGATTCTGACCCTTGCATTGCGGGCCTGCTTCCTTGTTGTGCTAGAAGACCGTGGTAGGCTCGTAGAGAGCCTCATCTGTCTCCACAGAGACTTGTTTCGAAGATTTAGGCAGAGGGGCTCTGGCCACACCGACTTCCTTGAATTCAGAAGTAGACCAAAAGGTCTATTCGTCGCATTGCAACACTTGATTCTCAACAGTGGAGAATTCAGTCCCCAGCGGAGTCGCCATCTGGTTTTTCCTTGATTTTGCAAAGGGGGAAACTTACAAAAGGGTCGAGGAGCTAAATTATAAGTAATTCTTTTGCAATAAAAAGATTACAAGTAGATATCCTCTGAGATTCTGGAGAAGTGTGTCGATAGGAGTCTGGTCAGCGCGCGACCACTTTGTCCTTTTGACGATGCGATCGATCAGACGGTCAGTCTGCTGCCTGACGGGATTTCCTTCTCGCCTGGTTCGGGGAATCGGAGAACAGAAGGTTGGTAGAACCCTCTTGTTACTTCTCAAACTGCCTCCGCTTGGGAATTCCTTTCGACTGGTTCCGAAAATTCCTTGAGAGGGAGGAGGATCTTAGGGTATTAGCACCCTGATTAGAAAAGTAGTTCTCTGAATTCTTGGAAGTAAGAGAATGATCTCTGTTTAGCCATCTCTTCTCTTCTTTCAGCCTCTATCTCCGTGTCTCCGTGTGTTCATATACCCTGGTGGGCTATTTATAGGAGAGCAGGGGTACAATTGTTCTTTTGTAAATCTGGAAACAAATTAAGTCAATCTATTTAAATTTGGAAAGTAGCCTTGCCGCGAGGTTAGGATCAGCTTCTGCGAAGGTAGGAATAGTAGATGATGTTGATCTCATGATCCGCTTTGATTCTTTCCAAATAACTAAAAGACTTCCCTGATCTTCTTACTTATTTTAGGAGAGTTAAGAGATTATGGCAAGCAACTGCTATATTTGATCTCAGATTTGATCTCGATTAGATTTGATCTTGAATAGATTTGATCTCATTTGGAGATTTAATTAGTCAAAGGTGACCATAAAAGACCCGCAGCGGAGCTGCCGCGTCGAGCTCACAGCGGAGCTAGAAGGAGCATCTGGCGAAGTCAGAAGAAAGCTCTTCAGCGGAGCTGGATAAACATCTGTGGCGAAGCTACTGACCATCCTTCTGCACGGTTGCGTGTGGTTTTGAGCGAAACTAACTCTCTGCGGAGTTAACTGAGCACTTCAGGCGAAGCTGTAAGTTAGCTCTCCGATAGAGCTTTGAACAGCTCCAAGGCGAAGTCAGACAAACTTAGCCTCTCAGGTGAGGCTATCCCCTTGGGCTCATGCGATGCTAAGTGTTAAGCTAACTTAGCATCTTAGGCCTGCTTAGGTTTCTTCAAAGACAATCTGGGCTTACTGTCTGCTTCACTGGATCAGTAGAGTCCAAGTTGCTGATTTGTCCCTCGGAGATGGGTACAGAACTGGTCGTCAGCTTATCTGTCACTTGTCTTTTGTAAATGTCAACAAGTTTAGACATTGTTCAGGCCAGTCAGGAATCTTGTCTTTTTTAGAGTGTCACAAGCATTTTATCGCTAGACTCACGAGCGGAACTCTATCGGATGACAGAAGAATGTTTCAACGATCAAATCATTTTCATATGGTAGTCCTGTCATGCGCTTTAGCGATTAACGTTGCTCACAAACCTTGCCCCAACACTGCTTAGTGTTGATTGTTTGTGTGCTTGGTTGTGTTACTGTTTAATATTATTTGACTGGTTGTGAAGAGTTTGAAATATTTAAAATGATTTATTCCTGAATCATGTTACCTGATACTAGATATGGATACATTATTTACTTGACTAGACTGTAACGTTTACCTGATATTCTAACACTCGATTTTATACTATAATACCAGACTCAGTACTCTAACACCTTACATAGTACCATAATACCTAACTCAGTACAAATACTTTAACACCAGTCTGGTACCGTGACACCTGACTGGATTAATTACTGAATCACGATTATTGCCTTTACGGGGACTTAACATGATTAATATAATATTACCAAAACTTTGGTACTCTTGAGTTACTGTACTCCTAAACTACGAAATTCATGTACTCTTGAATACTGAACAAGGATATGTACCTCCTGTTATAATCTTGATATTGCCTGTAAAATAATTATCATGAAGATAAATTGGAAATAATCTAAAAAATCTAAAATAAATGCGCAACTTGCACCGGGGCGGGGGAAACTGATGGAATCAATATGTGCACGTGTTTATAATGTCTCTATGTTGCGCAACTACAACTTCAGAATAACCTGAGGTGTTCTGGTCGGTTGAACTGGCACCTTGGACTGATTCCACTCCTGTTCCAGGGCTAAGACCCTTAAAGCTTAGCGACTGGCTTCGGACTCTAGTACCGGATGCTCCTGAGGCCATTGTCCCGGGTATGCACGGGGCCCATTATAAACATGGTTCATTGCTTCCCCATAAGTTTCTAATAACCAACCTCACCTTACTCATATGTGAATGTATGTGTGTTAGGATGTTGGGATACACACCTAAACATATAGGTCGGATGAGTCTTAATGAAATAATAATAATATAATATGACATGCTACTGACAACAGTACTGACTACCAGTTACTGACTCATGATATGTGACACAATACATTACCCAACACCTGATATAACTTAACTACCAAATAATAATAATATTAGGAGCGGGTGTTATTGAGTCATTTTCTTGCTCAGATAGTGATATCCGCATATCAAAGTTTGGATGTGTTCTATTAGATTACAGACTCCAGTGTGAACAGCCAGTGGTATGGGACATTGGAAGAAAGTGATTAGAATAACAGGCGACATTGATTGTTATTATTCTATAATTAAGTTATCATGCTCACCATTTGTGTATGAAACCTGTATTGAATCACCTGACTTGCTTATTTTCGGTTTTTGTACTGTCTTCTTATTCTATTATTGCGAAGACAACTCGGGTTGTATATACTCAGTCTATGGTGACATGAGGTATAAGGTATATATATATATGACAGTTTCTTTTTAGATTATCCTCTCAATGTACTAATCTCATGCATTCGTAAACTGAGCTTGTACAACTAGTTTTGCCCACATGTATATCTGATACATTAATTGATGCCTGATTACTTGCCTGCGTGACTTGAGTACACGATACACTTCTGGTACACCTGTGTCTGCTTGTGCATGCCACTTGGCTTCATTTTACATACTCATTGGATTGCTTGTTGACAACCCCTGAACCTGGATGTTCAGATCCTGAAGCATAAAGTGTAGTAGATCCCTCCCATGGAGATCAGAGTAGCGCAGAGTTATCGTGGTTGATCAGCTGTCTCATCTCCGACTCGTTTCCTCTTGACCAGCTCTCGACAATCCTTTCTTGCTACTCATGAGCTTCAACTAGCTTTTGTACCTTGTAAAATCATCTTGTAAATTATATTTTATACTCACAGTGATGTAATATTCTTGTAATATTAGATCATGCTTTGTGATAATAGTTTACTTATGCTGTTTATGTTAGAATGTATATTACCATTATGCTTTCATACTCTGATTCCTGTCTGTACAGATGCTTAGTATATGTATGTGAGGATATTTTCGCCCTGCGTATTTACGTCGCAGTGGTATCTCTATATCTGTGGGGCGGGGCGGGGCAATATGGCTAATATAGAAGCTATCATATATGTTAGCCAACTTAATGGCTGCCTAGTGATAATATATCAGGTCTCCATGTAGAACCTCATACTCTCCTTTAATATAATTGACAATCAATTTGGAGTCACCTAGGCTTCAAGATATTGTACCCTCATTTGTCTGACGAGCTGGAGACTAATGAGAAGTTTTATACTCAGTCACATTATTAGAACAAGGTTCCTTTAATGAGAAGGCATGGGGGATAACGTGGTTGTATGGTGAAACAAATACCACCCCCATCCGGTGACTATTTTGCCTATGGATCCTATCCTTGACGCACCATCAAAGAACATTTGCTAACCTCGTCATCTGAGGTAGGTTGGCTTCGATGACCTCGTCTAGGATGTCTTTATGCAGTTTTCAAGTTTCTAGAACCGGATGGGCCGTTAGAAAATCTGAAGGGCTTGACTTTTTACTGCTTTTTGAGGTATAAAAGTCATGTCATATTGAGAATAAATATGGCCTAATTAGCCAATCTAGAGTTCAAAAATCTAGGCTTTATCATGAGGATCCATAGAGGGTAGACTCTAGAGATGACATGAATTGTTTGTCCGACCAAGTAATGTCTTGTCTTTTGGACTACGAAGACAAGAGCTAGGCATTCTTTCTTGACTGGGTTGTAGAGACATTCTACCCCAAGCAAAGTTTGGTTCAGGTAGTAGATGGCTTGCTCGAAACCTTCATCATTCTTTTACACAAGCAGGGCACCCGAGAAATGATCCATGGCTCTTGCGTAGAGAAGAAATGGTTTTCTCAAAATGGGAGCTACTAAGACCAGAGGCTTGGTGAGGTGGTCTTTGATGTCCTCAAAAGCCTTTTGACAAACGTCATCCCAACCGAAGGAGACGCCCTTCTTGTGAAAAGTTGACAATGACCTGATAGATTTGCAATGAATCTTTAGATGTAGGTAAGCCTTCCTTGTAGACCTCTAAGCTCTTTGAGGGTGTTTGGAGGATGCATGCCCTGAATGGCTTTGATCTTATCGGGGTCGAGGTGAAACCCTTTGGATGTGACGATGAATCCAAGGAACTTGCCACTTAACTCTCCCAAGAATGATTTTGTCGAGTTCATTTGCAACTGATAAGCCCCCATAATTTGAATATCGTTCTCAAGTCATGAAGGTGATTGTCTTTTTTGCGACTTTTGACAGCGATGTCCTCAACATAGCATTCCACCGTCTTTCGTAACTGGTCGTGAAAGATAATGCTTATCGTACATTGATAAGTTGCACCGCCGTTCTTCAAACCAAAGGGCATCGCCGTGTAACAACACACCTCCAACGGTATTCGGAATGATGTATGTTTTTCATCATCTGGGTGCATTTTGATTTGATTGTACCCTTAAAATCTATCCATGAAGGACATCCTTTTGAAACTGCTTGTGTTATCAATCATGAAGTCGGTTATGGATAACAAAAATTCATCGTTAGAAAAAGTTATGTTGAGATCATGAAAGTCGATGCAGACTCTGATCTTCTCATTTTTTTTAGTACGGGTGCAATGTTAGCGACCGAATCTGGGTGTTGTTTCTCTCAAATGAAGCTATATTCGATGAGTTTGTGAACTTTGGTTTCAATTGCCTCTATAATGTTGGGGCAAAACTGTCATTGTTGTTATTTAACTAATTTGGCGTCCAGCTTAATGTTGAGATGATGCATGTCCACCTTAGGGTCAAGACTAGGCATGTCTTTATAACTTTATGCAAAGACATCTATATATATATTCTCTTATAAGAGATATAAGGTCCTGCTATTCTGTCGGTGATAAGCTTTCGCTTATTGAGATAAGCTTTGGGTTTGCTTGATCACCCACATTGACTTAGATCACCTTATTTCGGTGGGAGGTTCGTGTTTCTCAAAACACTTCTCCCATTGGAAGTTTTGTTGCTGAGCTCATGGATCGATGTATAATGGCTCAACATCCTCATCGTGATCCATATGACTGATTGACGTCATGTTTTCAAAGAGATTTTTGAAGGCAACCCTCACACTAACATTTGACTCCCATTCTGATGACTCCCATTCTAACTTTGTAGATGGAGTGACATACCTAACCCTCTATGTGTCTGATCATAATAATTAGCTGGCTTTCTTTTTGGCACAAAAAGTTGCAAAGGGATGCATCGCCCTTTGCAAAAATTCAATCCTTCTCCACATGTAGGTCATATCTCATCTCTTTCATCATGCGGTGTGCAGATCGTGCGTAATGAAAGAACTGGTGTGGCCCCAAATCCTCATCAGCGTCTACAGGTGTAGCAATCCCAGGTGGATTCTGTTGAATATGCTCGGTGATTGGTCCTTCTTGGAAGATGGTAAGATGAAGACAGATCCATCATCATCTTCAATCTGCATGCATGCCATCATTGATGTAGGCAAGGGCATGTGCAAGGAACTTATGTTGGCGAGGTAAGGTACATCAGGTATATCATCCAAACATAAAGAATAATATAAAGCAACAATTTCATTGATTACCTATTCACCATCATTTTCTGCGGCATTATTACAGTAGGAATCATCTAGATATGCTACTAGTGGATCCACGATAAAAGTAGCTAGGATGTCTTTCTCTGATTCTAAGTCTGCCTCATTACCACTGTCAATGTCATCTAGCAATGATTCTTTTGTTACCTTACTAGTCTCTTGGTAGAGTAGAGAATCAGTAAAATAGTTTTGCACTCTTTTGAACGATTGTGTTTCAATGAACATCATTCTAACTGTTGCCTTATCATCCACATACTTGAGTTAATCGTAAAGAGTGGATGGGACGATCCAGTTGGCATGGATCAAAGTCCATCCGAGTAAGAGATTATAAGATGTGTCAGCAATGATCTGAGGAGAACCGTGCACGAAAATGTGTATTTTGTAAAATCAGTGAAAGTATTATGGTGCTTTAGCTTCCTCGAAACTTTCGTTATAGCATATAGGCTATATGGGTCGAATCTGCTAGGACAGCAGATGTTAGAAGCATTAACAGTGTGTGTCACGTTTGTTGTGAACAAGTTCTTCTTTGCTTAAGAAGAGAAAAGAAAACAAGAAGCGGGAGCATAAGAAAACGATAGAAATGGTGAAGTGAAAGAAATGATATCGGTGAAGAAAAACAGGAAAATAGAAATGAAGCAAAACATGAAAGAGACGGAGTGGAAACTGAAGGTGAAAATGTGGTGAAGTGAATTGGAAAATGGAAAAGAGATGAAACTTATGGTGAAGAAATGAAAACAAATGGTGAACGAAGAAGATGATGAACACTATAATAATACAAAGGTTTTGAAATTGGTTTTTAAAAAAAAGTAAAATGGGAAGAAAACTCATGGCTACCAACTACTAAGTACTCCACTAATCATGCTAACCTCTTAGTGCTAGTTGTCTCATTGGATTCTTGACCATCACTAATCTTTGGCTTCAAGGGACTTTACAAAGCATGGCTTAGAAGATTGTTCTCCACATCCAAACCATAATAATAAGCTGCACCATACAATTAATCCATAAAAATCAGTTAGAGGCAAGCCTGAAATAAAGTGAATTGTGCAAGTTAGCTTGTTAACAAGTTACGAGGTAGAACCCATCATCATGAGCCATTAATAGCTCTTGCAAGAGCAAGACCTTATAGAGGCTATTCGTTTCATTTGAATTATCAAATAAAAAGTTAGATAATTAATGGTTAGTAGTCAGTCAACAAGAGAGAAAAGTTAGCTAAACATCATGTAGAAGATGAAGAAAGAACAATAGAGAGAATGGAGGAAGTTTTTTAGATGTGTCACTCATCTATTACATCAACACTCTCTTTCTCCCCGAATCACTCTCAGCCCAAATACATGATCTAAAATGAAAAGAAAAATTACAAAGAAAAGAGAAGAAAAATTATACTACAACTAATAGAGAGAAACCCTAGCCAATTATTCTCTAACCTCAATTCTGGCTCATTAATATGATATTTATGTTGGCCCAAGGTTACAATCAACCCATGTTTAGTGTATTTTGATGATTACAAAACATATTAGTTATTGGTACTAATATAAATTGTTGTTTAAGTGTGTTTCAGGTTTATATATTAAAGAGATGGATTCTTCCCTAAAGGAAGGTACATTGGACTCAAGACAAGTCAAATTGGGCTCAAAGTGCAATATTGAAGATCAAGAGAAGATAGCTCAAGTTGAAGTCTTGAAGACCATTGTAGTTTGTAAGTGTAGTTTTGTAAAGATAGAATATGTGAAATTTGGCTCTAGGATTTGCACACACATTTGTTTTATATGTTTCTATGTTTTCAAAATATTTATTTCTAGGTTTATGCCTTAGTTTATACATACATGTACCCAAAGCTTTACATCTTCAAAAACTTGTTTAAATACATGTATATAAACTATTTTCAGCATAAAACTTAGCTTCAGATTTTTAAAGATTTTATACAAAATTTTCTATCTTAAAATCTGCCCAGAAAAACAGTTTTCCAGGCAGACCGGTCGACCGGCCCAGTCGACCGGCTGCTGTGTCCGGACATGCACAAGTTGTGCATGTCTGTCGGTCGACCGGACCAACAGACCGGTCGACCGAAATTAGACGTTTGCTCTCTGTATCCTTCCGGTCGACTGGGTCGGTCGACCGGTAGAAGGAAACTGTGTTTCCTTTCTTGAGATCGGTCGACCGGCAGTCGACCGGAGCCATAACGGCTCTTTTGCCAGCAGGGTCCCGGTCGACCGGCAGTCGACCGGTAGGCCTGCAACACCTCCAACGGCTCTTTCCTCTTTGGGCTGTTCTGAAAAACTGTTTTATTTTCTGTTTTAACAGACTTTTTAGAGGGTTGTTGAGGTGCTTTTGCAGGTGATATTAGCTGGAAAAATCAGAGTTTTTAACCTATTCTCTCCCTATAAATAGTGGGAAATAGGCCTTAGTTATTTACCAAGAAAAATTACAAGTTTTCATAGTTTTCAAGAGAAAGAGAAAAATAGTTTAAAGCTTTCATTTCCATTCTTTCAAATTGTTTTTTCAGTTGTTGTTTGATCTCTAATATCACTCTACAACTGAAGCTTTTCTCACCACACTTCATAGTGCCAAAAAAATTTCATATTCTTTCTATAGGTGAAGTTGTAAAAGTGTGAGAGTGTTTGTAAAAGAGAAAGAGTGTTGTGGTCTAGTTGAGATCACAAATTTGTAATCCTTTGTTCTTGTGGAGATAAGTTCCTAAGGGGAATTTCTTTGTAAGGTGAAGCTACGGGCTTGAGGTCTTTGGAGGCCTAAATTGTACGGGATCCTAAGGGGATAGTGGAAACCCTTCACGGAGGTGAAGGCGGGGACTAGAGCTACGGGCTCGAACCTCGAAACAAATCACTTTGTTTGCGATTGCTTTTGTGTCATCTTGTCTAATTCTCTCTTGCTTTACTTGCTTTCAATTTATTGCTTGAGAACTAACATTTTATTTGTGCAATCCTTACTTGTTTACTTTTCTTGCTATATTACTTGTGTACATTTCATCATCGCATTTCATACTTGGAATTGTTCGATCACACCTCAATACAACACGATTGCATTGCGCACCTCTAACCCATTTTAGGGGAATTGGGAGGAAGGAGTTCAGAACCTCGCAAGGGGTATTCGGCTCTTAGTCGTGTTTTGAGAGATCGTTGCATCACTCACTTAAGTAAAATTTAAAAAGAGCATTAGATTAGCAATTACACCTATTCACCCCCCTCTAGGTGTATTTCAATTGGTATCAGAGCTTGGACTCTAGGATTTGGCTTAACAACCTTAGAGAGATCCTTATATTGCTAATCACTTCATTCATTTCCACATAGTAAACATGGCCGATGGAATTAAGACCCCCCCTAAGTTTGATGGACTTAACTTTCCCATATGGAAGGTTAAGATGACCGTTTTCTTGCAATCTCTAGGTAGCCGAGTTGCAAAGGCCGTGACTAAGTCCTTTAGTGTACCCCCCGGTGATGAATCTACTTGGTCCGAAATTGAGACCAAGGAGTTTGATGCCAATGCTAGGGCTCATTATGCACTCCTACAAGCCCTCAATGATGATGACATAGCTAGAGTCATCCATTGCAAATCCGCCTATGAGATTTGGACCCATTTGCTAGTAACACATGAGGGGACATCACAAGTGAAGAGGGCCAAGATAGACCTTCTTCGGTCCCAATATGAAAATTTTTGCATGCAAGAGAATGAAACCATAGATGATATGGTTACTAAGTTTACAAAGATTACTAATGGTCTTGCTTCTCTAGGTGAAGAAATCAACAATGACCAAAGGGTGAGAAAGATCATCCGGGCTCTTCCTCCATCATGGGAAGTGAAAGCTACAACATTGAAGGAACTCAATGACAAAGATGAGATTGAGCTCATTGGACTCATTGGGAACTTGAAGACCCATGAGATGGAGAGGAAGGCAAGGGAGGACATGGCACCCTCCAAAAAGAAGACCATTGCCTTCAAAAGTCATGCTACTTACTCCGACGAAGATGACGAAGAAGAAGATGACGAGGAGCTCTCACTTCTAGTCAAAAACGTCCGGAGGATGTACAACAAGGCAAAGTTCCAAGGACGGAGGAGATGGCAAGGAGGCAAGGAAGAAAGGAAGATCATTTGCTTTAATTGCCAAAAGCCGGGACACATTGTAGCGGAGTGTCCGGACCAAGTGAAGCCATCTTCATCCAAGAAGCCATACAAGAAGAAGGCTATGAAAGCAACATGGGATGACGAAAGTGAATCCGAGGAGATCGACACCGCCAATATGTGCTTCATGGCAAATGAGAGCACAAGCAAGGTAACCCCCTCAACTCTTCTTGATGATGATTTATCCATGGATGAGCTAGGAGAAGCTTTTATGGAACTTTCTAGTAATTATGATTTCTTAAAGAAGAAATATTTAAAAATGAAAAAGGATAATGAATCTCTTAATATTCAAATTGTAAATCTTTCTAAAGAAAATAATGATTTACATTCTTCTTTAGTTTCCACTAAAAATGATTTTGAAAAATATAAGATTGCTTGTAAAGGAAAGACCCCATTTGTAGACTCTAATGAGATTGCCATGCTTAAGGAAAGATTAGACTCATTAGATGTTGTTTTGAAAAAGTGTAGTGAATTTGATAAGAAGAAGATGGAGAATATGTTTCCTAAGAAACAAGCTCCTAAGAAAAATATTCATCATGCTCATGCTCATGCTCATGTACATGCTACACAACCTATGCATCATGGTAAACCCCCAAAGCATGCTCACACTTCACATACACACCATGCATTCATGTATAGAAAAGTGTACTCATGTTCACATTGTGGACGGAAAGGACACTTAGCTAATTTTTGTTATGATAGACTAAGTGCATCACATCATAATGTTTGGGTTCGTAACACTAACTTTCAAGGACCCAAGAAAGTTTGGGTACCAAAATCAACTATTATTTTAAATGATGTAGGTACTTTCCAAAGCCCAACGACGTAGAGGTTTGTGGTATCTTGATAGCGGTTGCTCAAGGCACATGACTTGGGACATCAACAACTTTGCAACCCTATCAAGATATCATGAAGGTGGCACCGTCACCTTCGGAGATGACGCCAAGGGTAAAATCATCGGTATTGGTAATGTAAAACTTGACACCTCTCCTTTAATTGAAAATGTGGTTTTAGTTGATGGCCTCAAGCATAATCTCTTGAGTGTTAGTCAACTTTGTGATAAAGGTTTTGATGTTGTTTTTGATAATGTTTCTTGTAAAGTGATTGATAGAACTTCTAATGTTTGTGTATTTTCCGATTTTCGTGAAAGCAATGTTTATATGATTGATATGTTAAATATGTCTTGTAATATAACATGTTTAAAAGCCCTCGATGACGACTCTTGGTTGTGGCATAGGAGATTAGGCCACGTTTCATTTGACCATATTTCTAGGCTTAACTCTAAGGAAATGGTGAAGGGTATTCCTTCATTGAACTTTGAAAAGGACCGAGTTTGTGACGCATGTCAATTTGGGAAACAAACTAAGTCCTCATTCAAATCAATTAAGGATATCATGTCATCACGTCCATTAGAGCTAATCCACATGGACTTATTTGGCCAACTCAAACCAAAAGTTTAAGTGGGAGTAGATTTGCTTATGTTTTAGTAGATGATTTTTCGCGTTTTACTTGGGTTTATTTTCTTGAACATAAAAGTCAAACCTTTTCACATTTTCAAGCCTTTAAGAAAAGAGTTGAAAAGGAAAATGGCTCCTCAATAATTAAAATAAGAAGTGATAGAGGAGGTGAGTTCATTAACCTTCCCTTTACCACTTTTTGTGAGGAACATGGAATAAAACATGAACTTTCTTGTCCTAGAACTCCACAACAAAATGGAGTAGTTGAGCGGAAAAATCGTACTTTACAAGAGATGGCTAGGACAATGTTAAATGAATATGGTCTACCACATTATTTGTGGGCCGAGGCCGTTCATACTTCATGTTACATTGCAAATCGTGTTTTCCTATGTAAAAATACTACTAAGACTTCTTATGAGATGTATTTTTCTAGAAAACCTAATGTTTCTTATTTCAAAGTGTTTGGTTGCAAATGTTTTGTTTTAAATACAAATATTAATTTGGGAAAATTTGATGCTAGATCATATGAGGCTATTTTTGTAGGTTACTCAAATACTAGTAAGGCTTATAGAGTCTTCAATAGGTCAACTTTGACTATTGAGGAATCTATTCATGTTAAATTTGAGGAATCTAACAAGTTTGTTAAGAATTGTGTAGAAATTGATGCTTTAGATGAAGGCTTGGAGAAAGTGACCTTGGAGGATGCTTCTACCATGGGAGACAAGCCAAAGGATGGTGATGGAAGTGAAGCCAAAGTGGAAGAGGCTCAAGGAAATAAACATCAAGCAAATGAAGAGGAGCCCTCTCAACCACTACCAAAGGATTGGAGATTCAATCCTCATCATCCCAAGGACCTCGTCATAGGTGAAGTATCAAAAGGGGTAACCACTCGCTCTAAGATTCAAGATTTTTGTGGTAATTTTGCTTTTATTTCACACATAGAACCTAAAAATGTCCTCGAGGCCGAGGCCGATTCATATTGGTTGCTTGCAATGCAAGAGGAGCTCAATCAATTTGAGCGCAATCAAGTTTGGCACCTTGTTCCTAGGCCCCAAGATAGACCAACTATTGGCACTAAATGGATCTTTAAGAACAAGTTGGATGAATCGGGTAATGTAGTTAGAAACAAGGCTAGGTTAGTTGCCCAAGGTTACACTCAAATCGAGGGAATCGATTTTGAAGAAACCTTTGCACCCGTAGCACGGCTCGAAGCCATACGGATGACCTTAGCATATGCCTCATTTAAAGATTTTAAGCTATTTCAAATGGATGTAAAGAGTGCTTTTCTTAATGGTTATATTGATGAGGAGGTGTATGTTGAACAACCCCCCGGGTTTGTTGATCCTACACACCCTAATTATGTTTATAAATTAGATAAAGCACTATATGGTTTAAAACAAGCCCCTAGGGCTTGGTATGAAAGATTGTCTTCATTTTTGATTTCAAATGATTTTAAGAAAGGAAAAGTTGATAAAACATTATTCACCAAACATATAGATCTAGATATCCTCATAGTTCAAATTTATGTTGATGACATTATTTTTGGATCTACTAATGTTTCACTTTGCAAGAATTTTGAATCATGTATGAAAAAGGAATTTGAGATGTCTATGATGGGGGAGCTCAACTTCTTCCTTGGACTTCAAATCAAGCAACGTAGTGATGGGACATTCATCAACCAAGCCAAGTACACCAAAGAACTCATCAAGAGGTTCGGGCTTGAAGGATCCAAAGTAGCAAAGACTCCCATGGCAACCACTACGAAACTTGACAAGGACGAACAAGGTAAGGATGTAGACATCAAATTATTTCGTAGTATGATTGGTAGTTTACTCTATCTTACGGCTAGTAGGCCGGATATAATGTTTTCCGTATGTTTATGTGCACGTTTTCAATCATGTCCTAAGGAATCACACTTAATAGCGGTAAAATGCATAATTAGGTATCTTAAGGCACAATTGATTTAGGTTTGTGGTATCCGAAAACTAACCAATTTACCATGACTAGTTATTCGGATGCCGACTATGCCGGTTGTAGGGTAGATAGGAAGAGCACAAGTGGCACTTGCCAATTCTTGGGCAATTGTCTTGTGTCTTGGTCTTCCAAAAAGCAAAATAGTGTAGCCCTTTCAACCGCCGAGGCGGAGTATGTAGCAGCCGGAGCTTGTTGTGCACAAGTACTTTGGATGAAACATACTCTTCTCGATTTTGATTTACATTTTGATCATGTTAAGATCTATTGTGATAATACTAGTGCTATTCACATGACCAAAAATGCTAATCAACATAGTAAAACCAAACATATAGACATTAGATATCATTTTCTTAGAGATCACTTTGAAAAAGGTGACATAGATATTGATTTTGTTTCCACCGATTTTCAACTTGCGGATATTTTCACAAAACCTTTAGATTATGCAAGATTTTCATTTATTTGTGGTGAATTGAATGTATGTAAGATTGATACTTAAAATATCTTAGTTTGTTTTGTTTTGGTTTCTAATATGTTTGTTTTTGTTTTGTCTTAAATTTTTTTTAACCCTTTTTGATGTATGACAAAAAGGGGGAGAAATATAAACATATATTAGTTTTGGGAGAAAATATATGGAGAAAAATATGTGGTTTTGTTTTAAATTTTGTTATTCCTTATGATAGTTTATTTTTTTTGGTGATGATATTTTTCAATGCTTTATGTATGTTTACATAATGTTCATATTCATGTTAAATACATAGCATTGTTTAAGGGGGAGCTTTCCAAGCTCTTTCTTCTTTTATTTGTTTAATAACTCATATGTTTTGTCATCATCAAAAAGGGGAGATTGTTGGCCCAAGGTTACAATCAACCCATGTTTAGTGTATTTTGATGATTACAAAACATATTAGTTATTGGTACTAATATAAATTGTTGTTTAAGTGTGTTTCAGGTTTATATATTAAAGAGATGGATTCTTCCCTAAAGGAAGGTACATTGGACTCAAGACAAGTCAAATTGGGCTCAAAGTGCAATATTGAAGATCAAGAGAAGATAGCTCAAGTTGAAGTCTTGAAGACCATTGTAGTTTGTAAGTGTAGTTTGTAAAGATAGAATATGTGAAATTTGGCTCTAGGATTTGCACACACATTTGTTTTATATGTTTCTATGTTTTCAAAATATTTATTTCTAGGTTTATGCCTTAGTTTATACATACATGTACCCAAAGCTTTACATCTTCAAAAACTTGTTTAAATACATGTATATAAACTATTTTCAGCATAAACTTAGCTTCAGATTTTTAAAGATTTTATACAAAATTTTCTATCTTAAAATCTGCCCAGAAAAACAGTTTTCCAGGCAGACCGGTCGACCGGCCCAGTCGACCGGCTGCTGTGTCCGGACATGCACAAGTTGTGCATGTCTGTCGGTCGACCGGACCAACAGACCGGTCGACCGAAATTAGACGTTTGCTCTCTGTATCCTTCCGGTCGACTGGGTCGGTCAACCGGTAGAAGGAAACTGTGTTTCCTTTCTTGAGATCGGTCGACCGGCAGTCGACCGGAGCCATAACGGCTCTTTGCCAGCAGGGTCCCGGTCGACCGGCAGTCGACCGGTAGGCCTGCAACACCTCCAACGGCTCTTTCCTCTTTGGGCTGTTCTGAAAAACTGTTTTATTTTCTGTTTTAACAGACTTTTTAGAGGGTTGTTGAGGTGCTTTTGCAGGTGATATTAGCTGGAAAAATCAGAGTTTTTAACCTATTCTCTCCCTATAAATAGTGGGAAATAGGCCTTAGTTATTTACCAAGAAAAATTACAAGTTTTCATAGTTTTCAAGAGAAAGAGAAAAATAGTTTAAAGCTTTCATTTCCATTCTTTCAAATTGTTTTTTCAGTTGTTGTTTGATCTCTAATATCACTCTACAACTGAAGCTTTTCTCACCACACTTCATAGTGCCAAAAAAAATTTCATATTCTTTCTATAGGTGAAGTTGTAAAAGTGTGAGAGTGTTTGTAAAAGAGAAAGAGTGTTGTGGTCTAGTTGAGATCACAAATTTGTAATCCTTTGTTCTTGTGGAGACAAGTTCCTAAGGGGAATTTCTTTGTAAGGTGAAGCTACGGGCTTGAGGTCTTTGGAGGCCTAAATTGTACGGGATCCTAAGGGGATAGTGGAAACCCTTCACGGAGGTGAAGGCGGGACTAGAGCTACGGGCTCGAACCTCGAAACAAATCACTTTGTTTGCGATTGCTTTTGTGTCATCTTGTCTAATTCTCTCTTGCTTTACTTGCTTTCAATTTATTGCTTGAGAACTAACATTTTATTTGTGCAATCCTTACTTGTTTACTTTTCTTGCTATATTACTTGTGTACATTTCATCATCGCATTTCATACTTGGAATTGTTCGATCACACCTCAATACAACACGATTGCATTGCGCACCTCTAACCCATTTTAGGGGAATTGGGAGGAAGGAGTTCAGAACCTCGCAAGGGGTATTCGGCTCTTAGTCGTGTTTTGAGAGATCGTTGCATCACTCACTTAAGTAAAATTTAAAAAGAGCATTAGATTAGCAATTACACCTATTCACCCCCCTCTAGGTGTATTTCAATTTATAGACAAAAGGAGCTTCTAGAAGACGAGACGACGCCACAAATCGAAGATCGAGGACTAGGCCCCTACCTTTGCCGTGGAAATATGGCTGATAGGTAGTGAAAAATGCATAATTGTCATCATATATACCATCGCATTTGCACATTTATTCATATTATAGTGCACATTTATTAATATTTCTTTATTTAATATGTGCAGGCCTCAAATTATCAAGTTAATAAAGAATAAAGCTTAAAGAGCCCAAAAGCCCAGATCCAAGCCCATGTTTGAAGCCCAGGTGAAGAAGCGCAAATACAAAGATTCAAAATGCAAATACAAGGGCTAAAAGTTGCAAATATCAGAGATTAGGGAAGGATAGACTTCTATCCAACTCTAAACACCTGCAGGATGAGGATAAAAGGCCAAGATAAAGAGAAATTTCGTGGAGAGAAGATTTGAAGAAATCTGGATTAAGGGTAACTTGATTACCAAGTTATCTCGAAAATCTAGATTAAAAGGCCAGGATCACACTTCTAAAAGCAGAAGCCCACATGGACGGACCAGGAGAGGCCACGCGCCAAAGCGCGTGGCCATAAGCCACTAAACTGCCGCGGAGGCGCGGCAAAAGCCGCGCATCCGCGGCAGTTTGGATAGAGATGGGTACCAGATTTTGTTGGCACTTCTATCCGGGACTCCTCTACATTCTGCACTATAAATATCCGTGCATTCGCAACAGGGAGTGGCATGCAGAGACGATTAGGGTTTTCTTTAGCCATTTTTATTAAAGTTGTAATTTTTATTCATGCTATTTGTGGAGAAGAAGGAGACGATTGTGTAACCAGATTCATCGAAATAAAAAGGTCACTCTTTGTTCTCTTTTAATTTCTGCACTTTATTTCTTTTTGTCATCTCTCGTGTTTTTAATCTTCGATCTCTTCTTGTTTTCGTTTTTCTTTCTTTTGCAATCTTTCTCATAAAAATAAAAAAAATAAATATTGAAAAGGTAAAAATAATTATGAAGAACTAATCATCCTAGTGGTTTGCTGAGATTCTTGAAGCAACCCTAGATGCAATTAAAACTTGATCAGATTAATGAACATCACTAGAAACCCTAGGTTTAAAGGCAACTAATTCTTGAAGATCAACAAAAATACTTAAAATTCTTAATCTAGGTTACATGTTAAAAGAACTTATCATGACTTCAACCCTAAGAACTAGGACAGCATAACTTGAGATTAGTCTTCTATTAGGCTGTACCTAGATGTTAGGTTGAACCATAGTTGGTTTTTGAATAATGCAACTTAGTATAGAATCGTGTATTAATTTTCTTGCTTGAGATAATTGCAATAACCTAGGGTAAATCATATCAGTCTTAAGATGAAGATCAAGCTCTTTAATTTGCAATAGGGTTGTGGTAGAAAATCAGCAAAACCATCTCTTTCACATATTTTCATCTCAAGATCTAATCTCTCTCTCTTATTTTTGAAGATACAGAGGAATCGAGTCGAAACGCTTTCATCGCATCCTTCCCTGAGGATCACGACCCGCTCGAGCCCTTGCTACAGCGGATTCGCATTGAGACTAAGACAATCTGAACTCTATTTCAATCTCAATCAAATTTTGGCGCCGTTGCCGGGGAAGGAACGGCACGATTTCTTTGTTCTAATCAGTCTTTCTTTTCTGTTGCAGGTACAGAGAACAGAAAGCAGAAACAGAGCAGCAGAAGACACATATTGCTATCCAGTGCCTCTGCCCTCGAAGGCAGAGCACTTGGACCTACAAGTTTGCCGCGAATCCACGGCAAAAGCCGCGAATCCGCGGCAATTGTAGCTCACTACTAATTCATTTTTCTGCAGGTTGCTCTGCAGTGCAAAAAAATATTTTCTGCTGTGTTATTTCCTCTCTGTGATCACTCTGCAACTGTTAATAATTAACATTAACCTATTTGTTGAAAAAAAAATAAAAAAAATATTTTTAGACTCTTGCATTTTAGGGCACGTGTCTATTTTAATTCTTTTATTCTGTTGAAGAGTGCTGGCGACAAGGTACGTTTGCATAGCATATAGATTAGGAAGCACTCTTGTTTGTTTACCGCTTTCTTGAGTGATTACTTTTCTACCGCTTTACACGTACACTAATCCATTTTAAGGGCATAACCCATAACAAAGATAAGGTGGGGATTTCATCACCCTTCCTTGGCCCACAAATCATACCAGTCACACTCACAACCCTAACCCTAATTAAAACTTGACTAGACGTTGGCCCTAAGGTAACTCGGACTCAATAGGAGATTGACCGAAGAAGGAAAGTTGTTCGAAATTAACCCTTGCCAAATCGGTGTCTAGCGAAGGGATTGAGGGCCGAAAGCCCGAAGAACGGTGGTTATTTAATTAAGGAACGTCTCTGACGGAAAACCTCCCACCGGTCTTGCCCTGAACTGGCCGATTAGCTCGTGGTTGACGTCGACAATAGACCTCCTAAGGACAGTCTAAAGTTAGGAGTCGTCTAGGTCAAGGATAACCCTAGAATAGGATTTTTGTTTGTTTTTCTTTTTCTTTTTGATTGATTGGGTGAACTTGTTTGCTGATTGTGCATGACCGCTTGGTCGAGAGACCCACTCACATCCAGGCTAACTAGAACTAGTTCACCACCCGAGCTCAAGCCCGACTCACACATGGCACAACAACAGTCACTCCAAGATAGGTTCTATCCTATTAGAACCTCTCTTCCTTCTTGCATCCAGCTCACTATCGAAAGTTTTGACCCATATGAACTCAAGCCACAATACATCAACACTCTGCCCAAATTTCATGGACTTGAATCTGAGGATGCATACTTCTTCATAAGGGAATTTGAAGAAGTATGTCAAATGATGAATATGCCTAAGTTAGGAGACGATGCTATCAAACTTAGGTTTATCCCCTTTGCTTTGAAGGATTTAGCAAAGAAATGGCTCTACAGTCTAGAGGCCGGTTCTATATCTTCTTGGGATAATTTCATTAAGGCCTTCTTAAAGAAATTTTATCCCGTTCACAAGACTGCACTGATTAGGAAGAATATCCTTCAGTTTAAGCAAACAGCCAATGAACCTTTTTGGAAATACTTCGAGCGTTTTAAGGATCTCCTTGCCCAATGTCCTCACCATGGGATAGAGAAATGGCGACTTTGCCAAGTTCTCTATGATGGATTAGATTATTCTACTAAAACACTGTTAGAATCCATGTGTCAAGGAGGATTTCTGCAAAAGAATGAAGATGAAGGATGGACATTGTTTGAGGAATTAGCTGAAAAATCCATCCAATGGGACCCTACTCCTGAAAATCTAGGACTAATGACCCTACTTCTTCTAAAGGAGGTATCCATTCCATTGAGGCCAACGTAGCAACCGATGCTAAGTTAGCTGCTGTTATGCGTAGACTAGAGGCTCTTGAAACGAAAGAGCCAGTCTCTGTGAACCAAGTCAGCCCAACATCTTCGGCGGGCTGTACTTATTGTCAAGATATGAACCATGTGTTCGAGGAATGTCCTGTTTTCATCGCGCATCAAAGCTTGCCCGAACATATGAGTGCGGCCTTCACAAGGCCCGCCAACAATCCTTATGCACCCACCTACAATCCCGGTTGGAGAAACCATCCCAATTTTTCATGGGGCCCAAGCAACAATGATCAAGTGAGGCCCAAATTCTCCAACAACTTCCAAAATCCGCCTTATCAACAAAATTTCCCTAGTCAAAATCCTCCACAGTCTTTCCAAAATTCACAAATGGAGACAAGACTTTCAAATTTGGAAAGAAAGGTGGATACCCTAGTCAAAAGCCAAGACACGCTGGCTCAAGTCCTAAGTAGGATAGAGCTCCAATTGAACCAGCAAGAGAGACAGAGGGGTACCCTACCGAGTCAACCATTGCCTAACCCTAGGAATCCTAGGCCAGCCAATGAGGCTCAAGACCCAAATCAGTGTCATATGGTCCATACACTCAGATCGGGGAAACAAGTTGATAATCAAGTATCCATGCCATCGGATCCATCCATGCCATCCATTCCATCTAGCTCCACTCCTTCTCCATCCAGTCCCAAGGAAACTGAAGCTGAAAAGTCAGCAGATCAGTTGCACCAGCCTATAGCCCCATTTTCAAATAGGCTTAGAAGCAACAACAATGCACACATGGAGAAATTATTAGAGGTGTTCAATCAAGTTAGGCTCAACATTCCACTTCTTGATGCAATCCAACAGGTCCCTAGTTATGCCAAATTCATTAAGGACATGTGCACCAAGAAAAGAAAGACTAATGTGCCTAAGAAGGTTTTTCTAGCCACTAACATTAGTGAGCTACTGTCCAACCAGATCCCTATCAAGTATAAGGACCCAGGTTGCCCCACCATTTCTTGCACCATAGGTCGAGCCGAAATCAATCGAGCACTCCTCGATTTAGGAGCCAGCATCAATTTGCTCCCTTTCTCCGTGTATCAACAACTTGGATTAGGTGAACTCAACCCGACCCAAGTTACTATTCAGTTGGCTGACCGCTCTATCAAAGTTCCAAAGGGAGAGATCAATGACGTTCTCATACGGGTTGGAGAATTCATTTACCCGGTAGATTTCATTGTCTTAGAGACACAACCTGTGTCTAATCCTAGGTCCCAAACTCCCGTTATCTTAGGAAGACCGTTCCTAGCAACCGCTAATGCAATTATAAATTGTAGAAACGGTTCCATGAGACTGACTTTTGGGGATATGACCAAGGAAGTCAATGTTTTCAACCTAGGAAAGCATCCCTACGATGTGACCGACCAACCCTTTGAGGTTAACTCCATTGAGAACATGACGAGTGAGCATAATGATGAGATCATATTTGAGTCAGAGGAAGAGGAAGAGTTAGAAACAAATGATATCAGTCTTGATGAGATCGAATGGGAATCAAATCTGAGTTCTATAGAGATGGGAGATTCTAGCTTAACTCCTCCACCCATCGAGCCAACTCCTTCTTTGGAGTTAAAAGCCTTGCCCAAACATCTTAAGTACGCCTACCTAGGTGAACAAGAGACGTTACCGGTCATAGTTGCATCTAATTTGACCAATAGGCAAGAGGAGAACCTGCTGGCAACCCTTAGGAGACATAGGGAAGCCATTAGTTGGACTATGGCAGATATTAAGGGACTGAGCCCTACGATAGTCCAGCATCGTATTCATCTTGAGGAAGGGACTAGACCGAAAAGGGATCCACAGCGTAGACTAAACCCACTTATGCAGGAGGCTGTACAAGCCGAGATAGTAAAACTGTTAGATAATGGGATAATTTATTCCATTTCCGATAGCGAATGGGTTAGCCCAATGCACGTGGTCCCTAAGAAGTCTAGCTTTACGGTGGTAGAGAACGACAAACATGAGTTAGTGCAAACACGATTGCCTACCAAGGTGAGAGTATGCATAGACTACCGTAAGTTGAATGCAGCCACTAGGAAAGATCATTTTCCCCTCCCTTTCATCGATCAAATGTTGGAAAGATTAGCAGGTCATGAGTATTACTGCTTTTTGGATGGGTATTCAGGGTATAACCAAATCCCTATAGCCCCGGAGGATCAAGAGAAAACAACGTTCACGTGTCCATTTGGGACATTTGCTTACCGTCGAATGCCTTTCGGCCTATGCAATGCCCCGCCACATTCCAACGTTGTATGTTAAGCTTGTTTTCTGATATGGTCGAGCGTTTCCTAGAGATTTTCATGGACGACTTCTCAGTCTATAGAAATTCATTTGACCAGTGTCTCCATCATTTGGAGCTAGTGCTGAGTAGGTGCACCGAGAAGAACTTGACCCTCAATTGTGAAAAGTGTCACTTCATGGTGCAACAAGGGATTGTCCTAGGTCATGAGATATCTAGGGAAGGGATTAAGGTAGACAAGGCCAAAGTGGAAATCATTGCGAAACTTCCACTTCCTCGATGCGTGAAGGACATTCGATCCTTTTTAGGACACGCCGGATTTTATCGTAGGTTCATTAAGGACTTTAGCAAAATTGCTAGACCCCTTACTAACCTTCTAGCTAAGGACGTGTCCTTCATCTTTGATGATAGGTGCCATAGTGCTTGGGAGAAATTGAAAGTGGAACTTATATCTGCCCCTATCATCTCACCTCCGGACTGGTCCAAGCCTTTTGAGATCATGTGTGACGCTTCTGATTTTGCGATAGGTGCTGTCTTAGGACAGCGTAAGGACAATAAGCAGCACGTGATCTACTATTCGAGTAGGACACTTAATGAGGCCCAAATGAACTATACTACCACCGAGAAGGAATTCTTGGCAGTAGTGTTCGCTTTGGAGAAATTCCGTCCATACCTACTTGGGACTAAGACCACGATCTTCACTGACCATTCTGCTCTGCGATACCTTATGCTTAAGAAAGATGCGAAGGCCCGACTCATTCGTTGGATCCTTCTACTTCAAGAATTTGATCTCAAAATTCGAGATAAAAAAGGTGTCGAAAATGTCGTAGCTGACCATCTCTCTCGTGTGCCCAACGCACCTTCTGTCGAGCTGCCCATCAATGACAATTTCCCGATGAGCAACTTCTAGCCATCTCTAAGGAACCTTGGTTTGCTGACATAGTAAATTACTTAGTCACAAACCAAACACCACCTAGTTGGTCCAAACAGGATAGATACCGATTCTTGTCTCAAGTTCGGTATTACATGTGGGAAGATCCTTATCTTTTCAAATATTGTAGCGACCAAATCATTAGGAGATGTGTCCCCGACGAGGAGACTAGAAGCGTGCTAGCTTTTTGTCATGAGTTCGCTTGCGGTGGACATTTTGGTCCCCGCAAAACTGCCGAGAAAATTCTGCAAAGTGGCTTTTATTGGCCAACTGTGTTTAGAGATGCATTTGAGTATTGCAAGACTTGCACAAGATGTCAAATGATAGGAAGAATTTCCAAACGAAATATGATGCCCCTAAATCCCATTCTAGAAGTAGAACTTTTCGACGTATGGGGCATTGATTTTATGGGACCCTTCCCTAATTCGTTTGGGCACCAATACATCTTGTTGGCCGTAGACTATGTGTCGAAGTGGGTAGAAGCTGTCCCTTGCAAGACAAATGACAACAAAGTTGTTGTCAAATTCTTGAAAGATAATATCATCTCACGCTTTGGAATCCCTCGAGCCATCATTAGCGACAATGGCACACATTTTTGCAATAGAACTTTTGAAGCTCTTATGCGAAAATATGCCATTACTCACAAGTTGTCTACGCCCTACCATCCTCAAACTAGCGGGCAGGTAGAAGTTTCTAATAGACAAGTCAAGCTCATTTTGGAGAAGACTGTGAATCAGAATAGGAAGGACTGGTCCATCAAACTGGTGGATGCCCTATGGGCATATAGGACTGCCTACAAAACGATTCTAGGAATGTCTCCCTATAGACTAGTCTTTGGAAAGGCTTGCCACCTTCCTGTCGAGCTAGAGCACCGGGCCCTATGGGCAATTAAGCAGCTAAATTTCGATTTAGATAGAGCCGGTGAGTTTCGGAGATTACAAATTTCTGAACTAGAGGAGTTGAGGAATGATGCATACGAGAATGCGAAGATTGCGAAGGATAGAGTTAAGGTTTTTCACGATAAATTCATCACGAGAAAAACTTTTGTCCAAGGACAAAAAGTTTTACTTTACAACTCTAGACTTCATCTCTTTCCCGGCAAATTGAAGTCAAGATGGACAGGACTATTCATTGTTAAGACGGTGTATCCACACGGAGCCATAGAGATCTACGATCCCAAAAATGGCAATTCATTCAAGGTAAATGGTCAACGTCTTAAAATCTTTTTGGAGTCTGTGCCGGAAGCTAATGCGGCGATGGGTCTTTTTGACCCACTGTATCGGTGATTATATCTTTCTGCCAATTCATGCATTCCATACATTTCATTCATACATTAGGGACAATGCATGAAACAAGTGTGGGGGAAGGGTATGTAATATATTTAAAAAAAAAAAAATTAAAAAAAAAATGTTATAAAAAAAAAAAAATTTAAAAAAAAAAATGTTATAAAAAGGAAATACTTTGACTTATTTTTTGAAAGAAATCTAAGTTAGTTTTAAGGATTAGGAAAATCATGATTAGGATTTCTAAAAACTTGGTCAAGATAAATAAATTGTTTAATTTTTAGGTATAGGAGAGAAATTGAATAAATAATTAGTCTTGATTTTTACCTTAATGAAATGTGCATACCAAATGCATATCTAGGATTCTAAGACAAAGACCTTGTGCCTCATAAAAAAAAATTAATAAAAAAAAAAAAGAAAAAAAAAATCACCAATTAAGCTGATACATGTGCCTCAAGAAGCATAAGTATTCATGCCTAAAGGTGAGTAAATAAAATAAAGTCCTTAGTTTTGGGGCCTAGTTCACTCGAATTTGAGTCCGCGGGGTGTTTTCTCACCTGGTGCCCTAAAGCCAACCGGTTTGGGAGCCACCGACTTTAAGTTCGCTACATGGGTGGATTAGAAAGCCTAAGAAAACTAAGAAATATAATATATGTATTAACACATCTAATAATCAATTAGTTAGGTATGAGGGCCTCAAGAAGCCTTGATACTTATACGAAAGAAAATTAGATGAGTTATACATGCCAAATATATATATATATATATATATATATATATATATATATATATATATATTAACACATCTAATAGTCAATTAGTTAGGTATGAGGGCCTCAAGAAGCCTTGATACTTACACGAAAGAAAATTAGATGATGTTATAAAAATAATAATGAGGCATGAGAGTCCAAGTTAAGGAATTCCTAGATTCACAAGGGTGCGTATGACTTTTGGTAACGAAAAAGACTATATTAGAAATTCAATTTTAATCCTTACCTAAAATGAATAACAATTAACTTTATAAACACCAGGTTTGAAGAATGAATAAAAATGATAATCCTAAAACTTATAGACTACTTAGTCTCTTCAAATATAATTCAAATATTTTTCTTTTTATAGATTTTGTGGGTGTAATCCGCTGAAAACCCTCACGAGACAACACTCGTCCTCTAGGGTAACCTAGGGGTTTAACGGCTTGTTGCACATGCTAAGTGCAACCGTGATTCCTACGAAAGTGAGTTAGCTAGGTTAGATTTTTCTCTTTCTTTTTGATTTTTTACTCGAGGACGAGCAAAAAGATAAGTGTGGGGGTGTGATAGGTAGTGAAAAATGCATAATTGTCATCATATATACCATCGCATTTGCACATTTATTCATATTATAGTGCACATTTATTAATATTTCTTTATTTAATATGTGCAGGCCTCAAATTATCAGTTAAAAGAATAAAGCTTAAAGAGCCCAAAGCCCAGATCCAAGCCCATGTTTGAAGCCCAGGTGAAGAAGCGCAAATACAAAGATTCAAAATGCAAATACAAGAGCTAAAAGTTGCAAATATCAGAGATTAGGGAAGGATAGACTTCTATCCAACTCTAAACACCTGCAGGATGAGGATAAAAGGCCAAGATAAAGAGGAATTTCGTGGAGAGAAGATTTGAAGAAATCTAGATTAAGGGTAACTTGATTACCAAGTTATCTCGAAAATCTAGATTAAAAGGCCAGGATCACACTTCTAAAAGCAGAAGCCCACATGGACGGACCAGGAGAGGCCACGCGCCAAAGCGCGTGGCCATAAGCCACTAAACTGCCGCGGAGGCGCGGCAAAAGCCGCGCATCCGCGGCAGTTTGGATAGAGATGGGTACCAGATTTTGTTGGCACTTCTATCCGGGACTCCTCTACATTCTGCACTATAAATATCCGTGCATTCGCAACAGGGAGTGGCATGCAGAGACGATTAGGGTTTTCTTTAGCCATTTTTATTAAAGTTGTAATTTTTATTCATGCTATTTGTGGAGAAGAAGGAGACGATTGTGTAACCAGATTCATCGAAATAAAAAGGTCACTCTTTTGTTCTCTTTTAATTTCTGCACTTTATTTCTTTTTGTCATCTCTCGTGTTTTAATCTTCGATCTCTTCTTGTTTTCGTTTCTTTCTTTTGCAATCTTTCTCATAAAAATAAAAAAAAATAAATATTGAAAAGGTAAAAATAATTATGAAGAACTAATCGTCCTAGTGGTTTGCTGAGATTCTTGAAGCAACCCTAGATGCAATTAAAACTTGATCAGATTAATGAACATCACTAGAAACCCTAGGTTTAAAGGCAACTAATTCTTGAAGATCAACAAAAATACTTAAAATTCTTAATCTAGGTTACATGTTAAAAGAACTTATCATGACTTCAACCCTAAGAACTAGGACAGCATAACTTGAGATTAGTCTTCTATTAGGCTGTACCTAGATGTTAGGTTGAACCATAGTTGGTTTTTGAATAATGCAACTTAGTATAGAATCGTGTATTAATTTTCTTGCTTGAGATAATTGCAATAACCTAGGGTAAATCATATCAGTCTTAAGATGAAGATCAAGCTCTTTAATTTGCAATAGGGTTGTGGTAGAAAATCAGCAAAACCATCTCTTACACATATTTTCATCTCAAGATCTAATCTCTCTCTCTTATTTTTGAAGATACAGAGGAATCGAGTCGAAACGCTTTCATCGCATCCTTCCCTGAGGATCACGACCCGCTCGAGCCCTTGCTACAGCGGATTCGCATTGAGACTAAGACAATCTGAACTCTATTTCAATCTCAATCAATGGCAAAAGTTGCATTTCCATGATAATATCAGGGATCCAGTCCCTGATCTTTAGCCACTTGTTCTGTCTTGCTTCTAGAAGCTTCTATATCTATCTTGTTTTGCGTTATTTAGACTCGTATTTCTTAGATACAGCTTCAATACGAGAATCCAATGTATTCTTCTAGAAACTCTCTTACTTGATCTCTAAGAAAAGTGGATTAATTACCCGAAAATGGATTTAATTAAGCTCTTATTATCACTTTGCCCCTAGACTCTTGTTTATCTGCATAAAAGACAAAAATACGGGTAAGAAACAGTGTTTTATTCATAACCGAGTAGAAAATACAATATAAAGATGTAAAATTGTAGACTAATCACACCCCCACACTTTTCTTTTGCTCATCCTAAGTAAAACAGAAAAGGAATAACTAAAGTAAGAATATTATTACACCATTTTTGCAGGTGATGCGATTGAATTGTACCTGCGCAAACAAGCTTCAAAACCTCTAGGTTTCTCCTAGAGGAGGAGTTATAGTCTCCTGAGGGTTTTCAGTAGATTATATCCACAAAATTCATAAAGAAAGAAAATAAATGTTAGCATTTTTGAAAACGCATTTTGAAAAAGAGAAACTTTTTTGAAATATTTTTACAAAAATTTAAGCGATCAAAGATTATAAGTTCACCAAAATTATTTGTCCTTAAACTTAGTCAACATGCAAGATCTATTGGAACTTTGATTTTGATGATAACAAACTCATATCATATCATGTCATATATACAATAAATCCTCACATTTGTGATGCAGGTTTTTTGCTGCTCAAAATTGAAGAGATATAACTCTGTCATTGAGTTTATAAAGCATAAAATTACAGAAGGATGTTTACTATTTTTTTATGTATTTTCTATTTTTTTATAAGATTGTTAAAGTCCTGATCACACACACAAGAAATCCTTTGTGAAGAACTCTGAGATTCTTCCTATAAGAAATCTTGTTCAGTCTTTCACATATAAGATTCAAGGCTTATAGGATATATTGTATTCAATCAAAAAAGTGTCTTCTTGGTGTAAAAAAGAGATGTATAGATTTGACAAAGAGTTTTGTCAAGTGGTGTACTGAAGTTGATTTTGGGGTGTTTTGAAATCAGAATAAGAAAAATTTAAGCGGGTGGTTTGGGATTGGACGTAAGTCAAAAAAATCAAGTCAGAATAAAATCTCTCGTGTTTGCATTTGTATCTTTTTGAGATTTATTATGTTCATTTATTCTCCTACAAGTAGTTTATATTTTGTGATTAGAATTTTATAAACACTATTCACCCCCTCTAGTATTTGTGTTGCCTTGTTTATAGATCCTACACTTGGTATCAGAGCAATGTACAAAGATGGCAACGAAATTTTATTCATCATAATTCAAGGAAGGCCATTCGACATAACGACCACCATTGTTTAATGGATCGAACTACAACTATTGGAAGTGTAGAATGAAGATCTACTTGTTATCACTCAACTATGAACTTTGGAACATCGTGAAAGCACCATACACCAAGCTTACTACTAATTATGATGTTCGGAGTGAAGAACAAAAGAAGTCCGTCAATCTTGATGCCAAAGCAATGAACGCGCTTTTCTATGCCATGAACAAAGAAGAATTCAATGTGTGTCAACAGCCAGATTTGCAAATCAAATATGGCAGGTATTACAGGTAACACACGAAGGTACAAATAAAGTAAAGGAATCTAAAATTTCTGTTTTTGTTCACAGGTTTGAACTCTTCAAATGAAAGAGAATGAAACTATTGCGGAAATGGCTACAAGTTTCACTGATATAACAAATTCATTAGTAACCCTTGGAAAGGAATACACTCAAGTTGAAAAAGTTAGAAAGATTCTCCGTGCACTCACATCAGATTGGGAGAAGAAGACTACTGCCATAGAAGAAGCAAATGATCTCTCAACAATGTCATTAGAAAATCTTATTGGTAATTTAATGGCATATGAAGTCCAACTTGAAGATAGGAATAAGGATGAACAACTTCAATCAAAGAAGAAAGTACTTGCCTTCCATACATCCTCAAACTTGGATAATTTAGATGATGATGAAGAAGAAATGGCAATGATCTCAAGAAAATTCAGGAAATTCCTGAAACAAGGTAAGTTTAGAAAGAATAAGGATGTATCATATATGTATATACAGGGGGAGAACATACTTGTTATATATATCTATTCTCTGTAGGGGGAGCCTTTCATGTATACATAATTAATTGTTTGTCATCATCAAAAATGGGGAGAATGTTAGAACTTAGATTTTGATGATAACAAACTCATATCATATCATGTCATATATACATATACATCCTCACATTTGTGGTGCAGGTTTTTTGGTGCTAAAATTAAAGAGATATAACTCTGTCATTGAGTTTATAAAGCATAAGATTACAGAAGGATGTTTACTATTTTTTTTTATGTATTTTCTATTTTTTTAGAAGATTGTTAAAAGCCTTGATCACACACACACACACAAAACATTCTTCTAGTCGACTAATCTCTTTCTACAGTCGACTAATATGTCTTCTAGTCGACTTGCTTCTTCCCTAAGTCGACTAAGTTTGCTCATAGAGAGTTATCTATTCTCTGGTTTTTAAACGTTCAAAAAGTTAGTCGACTTATAGTCAGTTATAGTCGACTAAGTTCAGTTTTCAGAGACTTGTCTGTCTGTATCAGTCAGTTGTAGTCAGCTAAGTTCATTCTCTAGTCGACTTAACTAGACAAAAACAGTATGTCTAGTTGACTAATTGCCTACCCTAGTCAACTAATATTCAGTTTCTGTTTATTAGACAGTTTTCAGATTCTGGTATTTTCCCAACGTTTATATATTCAAATTTGAATTGAATAACTACCCTAACTGACCCTTGTTCTCACCTATAAATAGGGATGTTATCTCTGGGTTCAATTACCAATTCAATTCACAAGTTTTCTATTTAAAACTCTGTTAAAATTCTGTTTTACAAAAAACTATTTTTTTACTTTTTATTCTTCACACCATTCCAATCCTTTGTGAAGAATTCTTAAAGTCTTCCTATAAGAAATCTTGTTCAGTTATTCACATACAAGATTCAAGACTTATAGAATATATTGTATTCAATCAAAGAAGTGTCTTCTTGGTGTAAAAAATAGGTGTACAGATTTGGCGAAGAGTTTTGTCAAGTAGTGTACTGAAGTTGATTTAGGGTGTTTCAAAATCAGGATAAAAAAATCTCAAACGGGTTGCTTGGGGACTGAACGTAGGTCATAAGGACCGAACCAGGATAAAATCTATCATGTTTGTATTTACATTTTTCTGAGATTTATTCTGTGCATTTATTTTCCTGCAAGTAGTTTATATTTTGTGATTAGAATTTTATAAACACTATTCACTCCCTTCTAGTGTTTGTGTTACCTTGTTCATAGATAGTATAAATTTTTAAGATTTCAACTTTAACCATCAAGCCATTTATTCATTTATATACTTTATTTTTCATTAGCTTTCGTAGGCTTTCTAATTTACCTAGGTAGTGAGCATTTAGCCGATGACTCCCAAATCAGACAATCTTAGAGCACCAGATGAGAAAACATCCCACGGCTTAAGTACTCAAGTAAATAAGTCCACAAAACTAAGGTGGATTATTTGTTTCTTTTGATCACCATTAGGCATGTAATCATGCTTCTTGAAGAATAATTATCCAGTTTTAATAAGAGATTTTTTATTCATATATACAATATTTATTTATTTATTTATGTATTTTATTTATGTTATTTTAAGTCTTTGTTTTCATCTCAAAAATTTGTAAGTGTGAAGTATATACTCTAAGATAAAAAATTTAAGATTAAATTATCTTTTTATTCTTTCTTACTTAACCTATAATCTTGAAGAATATCCATTATTTTGACTTTGTTTAAGATGTCATAATTAAGACTTTCCTAATTCCTAAGATCAACCTAATTTTCATAAAAATAGATCAAATCTTTTTTTCAAAAAAAATTATTTAAGAAAGAAAAATCCTATACAAAAGATAAAATTTTAAGAATATCCTAAAATAAATGAAAAAGAAAGAAAATCTAAAAACTCTACGCTAGTTGACCCTCCCCCATACTTATCTCATGCATTGTCCTTAATGCATTGTGAATGGATGCATGCATGAAAATAAAGAGGGAAGAAGAATTCATCTCAGGGTGGTGGTTCCGGTGGAGGTTTGATTGGTGCACGAAATGCAGCCCAATTCAAAGATTATGGAGTTTGCAGGAACCCACCAATGACATCTCTAATATAACTCAATAATTAATTGTATACATGTATGACTTATTAGAAACTTTACCCCCTCAATTTCAAATTTTAAAAATAATTTTGGAGTCATATTTTTCTGCACCTTTATCCCAAAATGGAATGTGATATGGTGGAATGATTAGTTTGGGCTCAGAAAGTACAGGAACAAATACTGACTCAGGAATTGACTGAAATAAAGTAAAAGTTCTAGAGTCAAAATTTGTTCAGAAATGAGTCCAAATCAAGAAGTTTAAACTCTAGTTCACATTCATCTCTCCAAAATGAAATGTGACTTTGAAAAAATTGTGATTCAAGTTCACGATGAATTAGTACAAGCTTCGATGTTGACTCAGGAAAGTGATTAAAATCAGGTAAAATATCAGAGTCAAAATTGAATCATAAAATTGAGGATCGGGGTCACATTCCTGATTGAGTTCAATTTCATAAAAATGAATACTTGTCAATTTGTCAATATGACTCTCAAAAGTGTGTTATTGGTCAAGTTCAATATGTTGATCTTGGAAGATTGGTCATTCAATTTCATGATGTATGGGCACATTATTCAATACTAACTCGGGAAAGGGATTAAAATCGGGTAAAGGTATGGAGTCAATATTAAATTAAGAAGTGAAACTGAATTACAAAGTTGAGATTCAGGATCATATTCATACTCGAGTTCAATTTCAAGAAAGAGATAACTAGCTGAGCGTACATATATTTTGTATTCTTTTCATTACACTCCTACATTTATCGTGTAATAAATCTGCTAATTTCCTTGTCTTAATTATCTATTTTGCAGAAGATAATAATGAAGAGAAAGAGGATTAAACCAAATAAATACAGTTAAAATTAGATTTAACTGGATCTATTTGGTTAGCTGAGGATGATCCCAGATCTAGTTAGAACAAATCAAGGATTGGGGCAAATATTCAGCTGAAGATCAGAGCAAATCAGAAGAAAATACCAAATTGAAACCGGTAAAATTCAGATTTCTATAAATCCATTTGGTTAGCTAAAGATCAACTAAGGACAATATCAAATACAGAGAGATAAATGGATAGAGAGAAGATCAACGGATGAGATGAAGCAAGTTTGACTCAGATTTTGACTGGATATATTTTAGTATTTGAATCATAACTTTCGCTACCGAATCTCAAATCTAATGATTCAAGATGATCTAGAAAGCAAACTTACAGGGCTACAACTCTTATGTTGATCACTATTTCTAATTCTATCATTTGATAAGTGATATTCAGTAATCAACACGCCAATAAACTGCAGATCAGAACTGAATATTCACATCAAATCAAGTTTGAAGATAATGAGAGGATTCAAATTCAGAAATAGCCAGCTTTCCCTATCTTCATACTCCTCTAACCTCTGCATTTCTTCTATAAATACCTGCAATCTCAAAGGCAAAAAAAGACTAAGCAGAGAATAGAACTTAGGCTAATTTGTAATTTGTAACTTAGGTTTTTATTTTCTTTCATGTAATTTTTGTTTTATTTATGTAATTGAGAGGAGAGGATACTTTCATGGAGGAATGAGAGCAAGTTTGTACTGAAGGTGACACCAGTGTAAGTGATCTTTTCTTCCATTGTTATTTGAATCGAATCGAGGTTTCCTTTTCTTTTCTATTCTTGTTTTTGTTCGCTTTCCTTTTTTGTGTTTGTGGATCCAAATGAAACCGATAGACTCGAAGTTGCCTTCTCTTTGCAAGTGCCGTTGATGGCTTATGATGATGGACATCCATTTCTATGGTAGTATAGCTCACCCCTTCATTTCATAGTGTAAATCGGGAATGGGGAAGATCCCATCTGTCATGCTTCGCTCGCCTTCAAGTAAAGGTAAATCGTCGATACGGGTCAAAGGTAAGCAGGCGCCGAAGAGGTAAGTATGTTTTTTAGTTTTAGTTTTTTTCTTTTAATTTTAGTGTAAATTACCAACACCATAATCCATCAAATCTTTTATCACTCTTTTTCAATCTCATTTGTACAAATCACTTCTTATTTCTCCACCTTCTTATTCTACCTCCTTCTTTCTAACTCAACTTTAACTCAATTTTTCCTTTTTCTTTTAAAGAACTAAAGAAGAACTTTAACCAAACTTTGTATATTAAAAGAGAACTTGCTAGAAAAGCTTCCATCGCTAGTCCCTCCTTGTGGATCACGACCCGCATAGCTACTTGCTATTGCGGTAGAATTGAGTAACTTGCACTTTTTATTCTTAGTTCTAAAATTTTGTATTTTGTGTGTAGGTTTAACATCAATCAAAATTTTGGCGCCATTGCCGGGGACGAACGGTAAGTTATTCTCTTTTTAGATTTACATTTTTGGTTAACTTTCTTTTTGTTTTTGGTGTACAGGCTTGACAACAAGGAATCTTTGCTGCAGTGGACATATAAGTGGCCTTGGACTCTGCTCAAGAAAGCAGAGTGATTGATGCTAAACCTGCACACAAATACAGAATTATAGAACTTAAGAAAGGAGATGTGCAAGTGCTCAATTCTTCCGCTATAGCAAGTGGCTATGCGGGTCGTGATCCACAAGGAGGGTTTTGCGATAGAAGCGTTTACGTTCTTGTATTGAAATCGTTAAGAAAACAAAACGATAGTTCTTCTCTGTTTTAAGTTAACAAAAAGAAAAAGAAGTAATAGTTAAAGTTAAGAAGAAAGTGAGAGATGAAGAAGGTGGAAAAAATCGGAAAACGGCGAAAGAAGCGACTATGTACAAATGAGTTTGGGAAAGAAGAGTGAAAACGATTTGGAAGAGGTGGTGATCTACATTAAAGAAATAAAAGAAAAGAAAGAAAGACAAGTACTTACCTTCTTTTTACCAAAAGCTTACCTTGAGTTCTTAGCGACGATTTTACCTTGAAGTGGAGGCATTCAGCGCATAGCCCATAAGATTAGATTTTTGGTCTCTTCCACATTACATCATCTAGACTACTTCAAGTATGAAATGATACAGAGAGACTCACAATTCCATCGTCATGAGCTATCGGTGGCACTCGCAAAGGCAAGGCTCTTTCGATGCTTTTAGACTCACTTGGAAGACAATTTGTACCAAAAGAAGAGTAAAGTAGAAAAGAAGAAGACGAAGAAAACTAAAAAGAAGTACATACAAAGAAAGAACAAAGATTTGATTTCATAACAATCAAAGAAAAGAAGAAAACCTTACACCATTGTCACTATAGCTCCAGCTTCATTCTTGTTCTTCGATGAAAGTCTGATCTCCTCTTATTTACATCAATGAAAATTACAATTACATGAAAAAGAAAAACAAAAACCTAAACTAAGAATGGAAAAACTAGTCTAAATCCTAACTCTGCATTGGCGTCCCATTTTGCGTGCAAAGATTGCCCTTTTATAGGCATAACCCACACGAGGGGGATCCCGGGGAGATCGGGGGAGCAAACGCTCCCCCTAACTCCCCAATAATGCCGCGGAAACGCGGCTTGGGCCGCGTTTCCGCGGCCAGGGTGTGGCCAGGTGGCCACACCCTGTTGGTGGGTCGACCAGGTAATCCCCTCTGCTTTATCTTGAGTTGGTTTCTTCGTTTGAGTCCCTGATTCTGACGAAATGGCCTTGGATTCTTGGCTTTAACCGATCGATTCTGAGGGGATTCTTCTCAACCGGTTTTCAACCTCTTGATTTTGCCCCGATTTCTTGAGTGCGAATTTATTCTGATTTAACTCAGAATTTTGGTGGGCTTTTGGGCTCATTTCTCTTCATCTCCTTTAAGAATGAGCCTGCAAATAAATTAAGCAATTAATTAGGACAATGCAAAGTTTTATTCTAAAATAAGTATGAAAATATGATATTAAATATGCAACATTAGTGACCAATCACACCCCATACCTATCTTTTGCTCGTCCTCGAGCAAAACAACCAAACTATACTAAGGATTATTAGACCACTTTCACAGGTCGCGCGATTGCACTGAGCGTGTGCAACAAGCCGTTAAACCTCTAGGTTTCTCCTAGAGGACGAGTTTTGTCTCATGAGAGTTTTGTCTCATGAGGGTTTTCAGCGGATTACACCACAAAATCCATAAAGAAAGGGAAACAAAGAGTTAGTATTTTCGAAAAGCATTTTGAAAGAGAAAAATATTTGAAATATAATTGTAAGATCTAAGCAATCTATAAGTTATAGGAAAACTTAATTTTTCATTCCTAAACTTAGTCTCTATTCAAAAATTTATTATCAATCAAGGTAAGGAGTTAATTGTACTTCTCATCTAGCCTATTACTTTACCCTAAGTCATATGCACCATCGTGACTGTGAAGTTTACTAAGGGTTCTTCAACATTAACTCCTATGCCTTATATTTATTTATTTTTGGTGAAATTTATTCCTCAATTTCATTAGGCTTTCTAATCTGCCCATGTAACGAGCATTTAATCGGTGACACCCAAACCAAACGGTTTTAGGGCACCAGGTGAGAAAACACCCCTAAGGACTTAAACACTCGAGCAGATAAGGCCACGAAACCAAGGTTTTTTATTTATACGATGTACCCCTTTTAGACGTGAATACTTATGCTTCATGAGGCATAAATACCCAGCTTAATCAGAGGATACTTTTTTTTTATACGATGCACCCCTTTTTGGCGTGAACACTTATGCTTCATGAGGCATAAATACCCAGCTTAATCAGAGGATACATTTTTTTTTCTTTTCAAACTTATCTAATTATCTTTTGCATAAATACTAAGGCTTGCTTAGGCCAAAGCACCTAGCTAATCAATAATTAGACTTATTATTTTTTTTTTTTTTTTTATATTTCTTTTTATAAGGCATAAGAGTCTCTGTTTTTGAACCCTAAGTGTGTAAGTGTATGAAGTGTGCATATTTCATCAAGGTAAAGATCAAGACTAAATTACTTTGACAAATTTTCTTCCTAACCCTAAAAATCAAACAAATAATCTTATTTTGACCAAGTATAAGAAATCCTAATTTAGATTTTCCTATTCCTTAAAATTAACTTAATTTCTTACAAAAGATATGTCAAAATATTATTTCTATTTTCAAAAAGTTTTTAATAAAAAAGAAAACCTAAGCTATGTTAGACCCTCCCCCACACCTATCTCATGCATTGTCCTCAATGTATGAATTAATGCATAGATGCATGAAAAAGAAGAAAGGGAAGGAAATGTTACCTTAAGGTAGTGGTTCCGGTGGTGGTCTGATTGGTCCACGAAACGCGGCCCCAACTTTTCTTGGGGCTCGGAGGAACCCACCAGAAATTACTCTAATATAACCCACTAAAAGATGAATCCATGAAGAATTTTTATTAAAAATTTAACCCCATCTAATTTTCATATTCCATAATTAATTTCGGAGTCAAATTTGTCAACCACCTCGTCCCAGAATGGAGTATGAAATGATAGAACGGTTGACTTGGACTCAGGAAGGACAGGAACTAATCCCGACTCAGGAAGGTGACTTAAGTCAAGTAAAGGTTCAGGAGTCAAAATTGGTTCAAGAAGCGGGTCCAAGTCAAGAAGTTGAAACTCAAGTCCACATGTATTTTCGAACAATGGGATGTGACCTAATATGGGTGATTCCAGTTCAGGAATGATAGGTGAGGGAATCAAAACTGACTCAAAAATATTACTCAAGTTTGGTAACAAAACAGGAGTCAATATTGATTCAGAAAGTTGAACTGGATCACATATTTGAAAATCTAGGTCACATATCTCATTGAGTTCCATATCATAAAAATGAGAACTTGCCAATTTGTCAATAGGATCTTCAAAAGTGTATAATTGGTCAAGTTCAATATGATCCTCAAAGATGGGTGATTCAATTTCATTATGAATTGGTACAGGATCCAATGTTGACTCCGGGAAAAGATTGAAGTCAGGTGAAGATATCAGAGTCATTATTGAATCAGGAAGAAGAATTGAATCACTAAGTTGGGGTTCAAGATCATATTCCTTCTCAAGTTCTATTTCAGAAAGGAATAACTTGCCAAACTGTCAATATCTTTTTCAAAATTGGAGTTTGGGCAAGTTCAAATGGTTGTTCTGAAATAGAATCTTGATTTCCAAAACTACATGACTCGTTGGCTCTAACAGAATGGTTAGTGACATCAGAACAACGGTGAGAACGTAGAGATTCGACTATCATATCTATGTCACGATTTCGAGCATTTGAGCATGAGTCATGGCTTCAAGCATCTTTTCATAGTTGATGGATTCATTGTTTGGATGAAAAGATGAAGTGTTGTCTTGGAAGTGGTAGTGAAATTGTGAGTCCATCAGATTTTGTGATTGTTGTTTAGACTCACGCATACTCCTTTCCAAAATTGATAGTTTCCTATTTTGGACAGGTGGAACTGAGTATGACTCTTGGGGATGTTGTGGACTAGGTGGAGAAGGAGGACAAGTAGGTTGAAAATTATGCTCGGGGGAGGTGAATCCCCACTGACTCGATGAAGAGTTAAAATTATTATGGAAATTATAGTTATTAGATTGAGGGTATGGGTTATATTGATTCGGATAAGACCAATCCGGCACACTAGGTTGGTTAAAGTCATGATATGCCGGGTTGGTAATATCCGAAAATGAACTCGGTGTGTAATATGGATTATTATTAAAGTTGAAAAAATTATTATTATAAGCCATATCACACAATAGAATACACACAAAAAAGAAAGAAAAGCAAACAAATAAACAAACAAGAAAGAAAAAATTCTAACCTAAGTTAGGGTAGACCTAGACCTAGACGACTCCTAACTGGTTAGACTGTCCACGGGAGGTTTAATGTAGACTTTGACCACAAGCTAATCAGCCAGGTCAGGCAAGATTGGTGGGAGGTTTTCCGTCAAAAACGTTCCTTAATTAAATAACCACCAATCTTCGGGCTTTCGGCCCTTAATCCCTTTCCTAGACACTGATATGGCAAGAGTTAAGTTCCAACACCTTTCCCCCTTAGGATAATCTCCTAATTGAGTCCGAGAAGTCCCTAGGGCCAACGTCTACTCATTTTAAGTTAGGCTTGGGTTAGTGAGTGCTTGGATTCTAATTTTTGGGCTAAGGAAGGGTGATTAAATCCCCACCTTATCTTGTTAATGGGTGGTGCCCTTAAAATCAGTTTTTGTGCAAGTGTACAAGATAAATAAGATGCACTCAAAGCGATATAAATCAACCAAGAGATAGTCCTATTCTAGATGCAATGCGTACGTACCTTGCTCCAGCACTCTTCAACAGTAAAGTAAAGGAATTGAAAAGACACGTGCCTAAGATGCAATCGTCTAATCAATTTTTTAACTTTTCAACAAACTTTTTACTGTTGGTTTATTAGCAGGTTATGGTGATGGCATATAGGAAATAAAGTTGCAGGAAGCTATGTTTTGCAAAGCAAGCAACCCTGCACAAAACCTGTTAGTAGTCAACTCTTCTTTGCCGCGGATCCGCGGCTTTGGCCGCGCAAACGCAGCAAATCAGAGGGCCCTTGGTCTCTGCTTTCTACAGCAGAGGCCCAAGACCACTTGTATGTCACTGCAACCTTAATTTCCTGCTTTAATTGCCCTATAACCTGCAACAGAGAAGAAAATTCGTTTTAGTTCTAAAAATTTTCAATAAAAATTCAGATTTCAATAAAAACAATGTTACCCTCCCCGATAACGGCGCCAAAATTTGATTGATGCTAAACCTGCACACAAAATACGGAATTATAGAACTTAAGAAAGGAGATGTGCAAGTGCTCAATTCTTCCGCTATAGCAAGTGGCTATGCGGGTCGTGATCCACAAGGAGGGTTTTGCGATAGAAACGTTTACGTTCTTGTATTGAAATCGTTAAGAAAACAAAACAATAGTTCTTCTCTGTTTTTAAGTTAACAAAAAGAAAAAGAAGTAATAGTTAAAGTTAAGAAGAAAGTGAGAGATGAAGAAGGTGGAAATAATCGGAAAACGGCGAAAGAAGCGACTATGTACAAATGAATTTGGGAAAGATGAGTGAAAACGATTTGGAAGAGGTGGTGATCAACATTAAAGAAATAAAAGAAAAGAAAGAAAGACAAGTACTTACCTTCTTTTTACCAAAAGCTTACCTTGAGTTCTTAGCGACGATTTTACCTTGAAGTGGAGGCATTCAGCGCATAGCCCATAAGATTAGATTTTTGGTCTCTTCCACATTACATCATCAAGACTACTTCAAGTATGAAATGATACAGAGAGACTCACAATTCCATCGTCATGAGCTATCGGTGGCACTCGCAAAGGCAAGGCTCTTTCGATGCTTTTAGACTCACTTGGAAGACAGTTTGTACCAAAAGAAGAGTAAAGTAGAAAAGAAGAAGATGAAGAAAACTAAAAAGAAGTACATACAAAGAAAGAACAAAGATTTGATTTAATAACAATCAAAGAAAGAAAGAAAACCTTACACCATTGTCACTATAGCTCCAGCTTCATTCTTGTTCTTCGATGAAAGTCTGATCTCCTCTTATTTACATCAATGAAAATTACAATTACATGAAAAGAAAAACAAAAACCTAAACTAAGAAATGGAAAAACTAGTCTAAATCCTAACTCTGCATTGGCGTCCCATTTTGCGTGCAAAGACTGCCCTTTTATAGGCATAACCCACACGAGGGGGATCCCGGGAGATCGGGGGAGCAAACGCTCCCCCTAACTCCCCAATAATGCCGCGGAAACGCGGATTGGGCCGCGTTTCCACGGCCAGGGTGTGGCCAGGTGGCCACACCCTGTTGGTGGGTCGACCAGGTAATCCCCTCTGCTTTTATCTTGAGTTGGTTTCTTCGTTTGAGTCCCTGATTCTGACGAAATGGCCTTGGATTCTTGGCTTTAACCGATCGATTCTGAGAGGATTCTTCTCAACCGGTTTTCAACCTCTTGATTTTGTCCTGATTTCTTGAGTGCGAATTTATTCTGATTTAACTCAGAATTTTGGTGGGCTTTTGGGCTCATTTCTCTTCATCTCCTTTAAGAATGGGCCTGCAAATAAATTAAGCAATTAATTAGGACAATGCAAAGTTTTATTCTAAAATAAGTATGGAAATATGATATTAAATATGTAACATTAGTGACCAATCACAGAGCCAAGAAGCCCTCAGATTTGCTACATTCATGTGGCAATCTGAGTGAACTACTAACTTGTATTTTTTTGCAGGTTAACTGTAGTGCAAAGTTTAATATCTGCAGTTATCTATTTCCTTGTTTGTCTCACTGTACTTCCTTTCTAACCTCAATAGTAAAATGATGTTTGTTAAATGCTAAAAATAGTTTAGACTTGCATTTAGGCACGTGTCTAATTCGTTTACATTTTCCATTACTGTTGAAGAGTGCTGGAGCAAAGGTACGTGTGCATAGCATCTAGTATAAGAACACTTTTGGATTATTTACATTGCTTAAGTGTTGCTTTTCTTGTCGACTGCACTAAATCAATCTTAAGGGCTTGTCCTATGAACAAGATAAGGTGGGGTAGTCATTACCCTCCCTTAGCCCACAAACAATCTCCTCACTCACTAACCAAGCCTAACTAAAAATGAGTAGACGTTGTCCCTAGGGACATCTCGGACTCAATTAGGAGATTATCCTAAGGGGAAAGGTGTTAGAATTTGACTCCTGCCAAATCAGTGTCTAGGAAGGGGATTAAGGGCCGAAAGCCCGAAGGTTGGTGGTTACTTAATTAAGGAACGTCTTTGACAGATAACTTCCCACCAATCTTGCCATGACCTGGCTGATTAGCTTGTTGTAAAAGTCTGCATTATACCTCCCGTGGACAGTCTAACCAGTTAGGAGTCGTCTAGGTCATAGGTTTACTCTAACTTAGGCTAGAATTTTTTCTTTTTTGTTTGCTTATTTGTTAGTTTTTTGATTGGTCTCTAATGTTGCATATTTAATATCATATTTCCATACTTATTTTAGAATAAAAGCCTGCATTGTCCTAATTAATTGCTTAATTTATTTGCAGGCCCATTCTTTAAGGAGATGAAGAAAAATGAGCCCAAAGCCCACAAAAATTCTGAATTAAATCAGAGTTAATTCACACTCAGTAAATCAGGGAAAAATCAAGAGGTTGAAAACTGGTTGAGAAGAATCCTCTCAGAATCGATCGGTTGAAGCAAAGATCAAGCAAGTTTGATTCAGATTCTGACTGGATACATTTTAGTATTCGAATCATAACTTTTGCTACAGAATCTCAATTCTGATGATTCAAGATGATCCAGAAAGCAGACTGACAGAGCTATAACTCTTATGTTGATCATTATTTCTAATTCTGTCAGTTGTTAAGTGATATTCAGCAATCAATAAGCCAACAAACAGCAGATCAGAACTGAATATCCACCTCTACCCCCTCCATTTCTCCTATAAATACCTGCACTCAAAGGCAAAAGGGAGGACCATGCAGATTAGGATTTAGCTTAGTTTTCATTCCTTAGTTTAGGTTTTTAGTCTTTCTTTTTATGTATGTAATTTGTATGTAACTTAGGGTAGAAGAAGATTCATGTAAGTAAGAGAGAGGGGCTGATGTTGAGAGTGACACCGACGATGTACCCTACTCCTTTCTTTCATTGTCTCAACAAGTAATAAAGGTAAGTGCTTTGTTTGTTTTCTATTTCTGCTTTACTTTACATTTGTTTTGCTTTCCTCCTCCTCTTCTACTTTACCTTGGTTGTATGTGTTGAGTGTACAAGTGAATTCCAAAGCAAGTAAAACTAAGCTACGTGAGAGCCAGCGATAGTTCATGAAGACGTTCTCCTCTTCCAAGATCCGCATCACTTCGTTCTCGCTAGGCGTGACGATATAATGTGCACGGGGACTGAGCTCGAGCTTATGATCTATGCGTTGAACGCCTCCGAAGCAAAGGTAGAACATGCAACGGTTTCCAGGTAAGTCATCACTCAACCTCGGTAAGTATCTCTTTCCTTTCTTTTCTTTTCTTTCTTTAGTATAGATCAACACCACCTCCTCCAACTCTTTCTTCTCCACTTCATTGTACATAGTCTCTTTTCTTGTTTTCTGATTTTCCACCTTCTTCAATCTTTCACTTTCTTCTAACTTTAACTATAACTTTCTTTTTCTTTTTCTTAACTTTAAAAACCGAGAAGAACTCTCGTTTAGTTTTGATAACGATTTCAATAAAACTGTAAATGCTTCCATCGCAAACCCTCCTTGTGGATCACGACCCGCATAGCCACTTGCTATAGCGGAAGAATTGAGCACTTGCACATCTTCTTTCTTAAGTTCTATAATCTCGTATTTTTTGTGCAGGTAAGCCTCAATCAAATTTTGGCGCCGTTGCCGGGGAGGGTAACATGTTTTTTATTAAAATCTGAATTTTTTTTGAAAATTTTTTAGAACTAAACGAATTTTCTTCTCTGTTGCAGGTTACAGGGCAATCAAAGCAGAAAATTAATATTGCAGTGACATACAAGTGGCCTTGGGCCTCTGCTCTAGAAAGTAGAGACCAAGGGCCCTCTAAATTGCCGCGTTTCCATGGCAATAGCCGCGGGTCCGCGGCAATGAAGAGTTGACTACTAACAGCTTTTTGCAGGGCTGCTTAGTTTGCAAAAATTCTAGTTTGCTGCAACTTTAATTTTTCTTATATGCCATAACATAAGCCTGCTAATAATCAACAGTAAAATATTTTTTGAAAAGATAAAAAATTGATTAGACATTTGCATTTTAGGCACGTGTCTTTTTAATTCCTTTATTTTTTTACTGTTGAAGAGTGCTGGAGCAAGGTACGTATGCATTACATTTAGCATAGGACTCACTTCTTGGTTGATTTATATCGCTTTGAGTGAATCTTATATATCTTGTACACTTGCACAAAATTATTTTAAGGGCACTAACCCATAACAAGATAAGGTGGGGATTTAATCACCCTTCCTTAGCCCAAAAATCAGATTTCAAGCACTCACTAACCCAAGCCTAACTAAAATTGAGTAGACGTTGGCCCTAGGGACATCTCGGACTCAATTAGGAGATTATCCTAAGGGGGAAAAATGTTGGAATCTGACTCCTGCAAAATCAGTGTCTAGGAAAGGGATTGAGGGCCGAAAGCCCGAAGGTTGGTGGTTATTTAATTAAGGAACGTCTTTGACGGAAAACCTCCCACCAACCTTGCCCTGACCTGGCTGATTAGCTTGTGGTTAAAGTCTACATTAGACCTCCCGTGAATAGTCTAACCAGTTAGGAGTCGTCTAGGTCCTAAGTCTACCCTAACTTAGGCTAGAATTTTTCTTTTTTTTTTGTTTGTTTATTTGTTTGTTTTTCTTTGTTTGTATTTTATTGTGTGATATGGACTATAATAATAATTTTTCAACTACAATAATAATCCATATTACACACCGACTTCATTTTCGGATATTACCAACCCGGCATATCATAACTTTGACCAACCTAGTGTGCCGGATTGGTCTTATCCGAATCAATATGACCCATACCCCCCATCTAATAACTATAATTTCCATAATGATTTCAACTCTTCACCGAGTCAGTGGGGATTCACCTCCCCCGAGCATAATTTCCAACCACCTTGTCCTCCTTCTCCACCTAGTCCACAATATTTTCCAGATTCATACTCAGGTCCACCAGTCCAAAATAGGAAACCATCAATTTTGGAATTGAGTATGCGTGAGTCCAAACACAAATCCCAAAATCTGATGGACTCACAATTTCACTACCACTTCCAAGACAACACTTCATCTTTTCATCAAAACAATGAATCCATCAATTATGAAAAGATGCTTGAAGCCATGACTCTTGCTCAAAATGCTAGAAATCGTGACATAGATATGATGGTCGAATCTCTACGTTCCCACCGTCCTGATGTCACTAACCACTCTGTTAGAGCCGAAGAGTCATGTAGTTTTGGAAATCAAGATTCCATTTCAGAACAACCATTTGAACTTGCCCAAACTCCAAATTTTGAAAAAGATGTTAAGAGTTTAGCAAGTTATCCTTTTCCTGAAATAGAACTTGAAAATGAACATGATCCTGAACCCCAACTTAGTGATTCAATTCTACTTCCTGATTCGATTATGACTCTGGTATCTTCACCTGATTTCGATCTTTTTCCGGAGTCAACATTGGATCCTGTACCAACTCATAATGAAATTGAATCACCCATATTTGAGGATCATGTTGAACTTGACCAACTTTACAATTTTGAAAATCCCATGGATAAATTGGCAAGTTCTCCATTTTTTGATATTGAACTCAATGAGATATGTGACCTAGATTCTCACATCTGTGATCCAGTTCAACTTTCTGAATCAATATTGACTCCTGTTTTGTTACCAAACTTGTGTAATATTTTAGAGTCAGTTTTGATTCCTCCACCTATCATTCATGAACTGGAATCACCTATATTAAGTCACATTCCATTGTTAGAAAATACATGTGGACTGGAGTTTCAACTTCTTGACTTGGACCCAATTCCTGAACCCATTTTGACTCCTGAACCTTTACTTGACTTAAGTCACCTTCCTGAGTCGGTATTAGTTCCTGTCCTTCCTGAGTCCAAGTCAACCGTTCTATCATTTCATACTCCATTCTGGGACGAGGTGGTTGACAAATTTGACTCCGAAATTAGTTCTGGAGTATGGAAATTAGATGGGGTTAAATACTTAATAAAAATCCTTCATGGATTTATCTTTTTAGTGGGTTATATTAACGATATTTCTGGTGGGTTCCTCCGAACCCAAAGCAAAGTTGATTGGGCCACGTTTCGTGGACCAATTAGACCACCACCGGAACCACCACCTTAAGGTAACATTTTCCTTCCCTTTCTTCTTTTTCATGCATCTATGCATTAATTCATACATTGAGGACAATGCATGAGATAGGTGTGGGGGAGGTTCTAACATAACTCTCAAAAAAAAAATAAATAAAAAAAATTAACATTTTCTTTACTTTTAAAAACTTTTTGAAAATGGAAACAATACTTTGACATATTTCTTGTAAGAAATTAAGTTAATTTTAAGGAATAGGAAAATCCAAATTAGGATTTCTTATACTTGGTCAAAATAAGATTATTTGTTTGATTTTTAGGGTTAGGAAGATAATTTGTCAAAGTAATTTAGTCTTGATCTTTACCTTGATGAAATATGCACACCTCACTTCATACATACTTAGGGTTCAAAAACAAAGACTCTTATGCCTTATAAAAAAAAAGAAAAAATAAGAAAAAGATAAACAAATCTAATTATTGATTAGCTAGGTGCTTTGGCCTAAGAAAGCCTTAGTATTTATGCGAAAGATGATTAGATAGTTTGAAAAATATATATATAAAAATCCTCTGATTAAGTGGGTATTTGTGCCTAATAAAGCATAAGTATTCACGCCTAAAAGAGGTTCATATAATAAAATCCTTAGTTTTGTGGCCTTGTTGCTCGAGTCCTTAAGTCCGAGGGGTGTCTTCTCACCCGGTGCCCTAAGACCGTCTGGTTTGGGAGTCATCGATTAAAGGCTCGTTACATGGGCAGATTAGAAAGCCTAAACTAAGGAATAATACCACCAAAATATATATATATATAATAAATAAGGCATAAGAGTTAGAGTTAATGAACCCTTAGTCAAAATTTTAACAGTCACAAGTGCATATGACTTAGGGTAAAGTAATAGACTAAATGAGAAGTACAATTTGACCCCTTACTCTACTTGATAACAAATTTTGAATAGAGACTAAGTTTAGGAATGAAAATTTTAGTTTTCCTATAACTTATAGATTGCTTAGATCTTACAATTATATGTCAAATATTTTTTTTCTTTCAAAATGCTTTTCGAAAATACTGACTCTTTATTTCTCTTTCTTTATGGATTTTGTGGGTGCAATCCACTGAAAACCCTCACGAGACAAAACTCGTCCTCTAGGGGAAACCTAGAGGTTTAACGGCTTGTTGCACATGCTAAGTGCAATCGCGTGACCTGCGAAAGTGGTCTAATAATCCTTAGTATAGTTTAGTTGTTTTGCTCGAGGACGAGCAAAAGATAGGTATGGGGGTGTGATTGATCTCTAATGTTGCATATTTAATATCATATTTCCATACTTATTTTAGAATAAAGCCTGCATTGTCCTAATTATTGCTTAATTTATTTTGCAGGCCCATTCTTTAAGGAGATGAAGAAAAATGAGCCCAAAGCCCACAAAAATTCTGAATTAAATCAGAGTTAATTCACACTCAGTAAATCAGAGAAAAATAAAGAGGTTGAAAACTGGTTGAGAAGAATCCTCTCAGAATCGATCGGTTGAAGCAAAGATCAAGCAAGTTTGATTCAGATTCTGACTGGATACATTTTAGTATTCGAATCATAACTTTTGTTACAGAATCTCAATTCTGATGATTCAAGATGATCCAGAAAGCAGACTGACAGAGCTATAACTCTTATGTTGATCATTATTTCTAATTCTGTCAGTTATTAAGTGATATTCAGCAATCAACAAGCCAACAAACAGCAGATCAGAACTGAATATCCACCTCTACCCCCTCCATTTCTCCTATAAATACCTGCACTCAAAGGCAAAAGGGAGGACCATGCAGATTAGGATTTAGCTTAGTTTTCATTCCTTAGTTTAGGTTTTTAGTCTTTCTTTTTATGTATGTAATTTGTATGTAACTTAGGGTAGAAGAAGATTCATGTAAGTAAGAGAGGGGCTGATGTTGAGAGTGACACCGACGATGTACCCTACTCCTTTCTTTCATTGTCTCAACAAGTAATAAAGGTAAGTGCTTTGTTTGTTTTCTATTTCTGCTTTACTTTACATTTATTTTGCTTTCCTCCTCCTCTTCTACTTTACCTTGGTTGTATGTGTTGAGTGTACAAGTGAATTCCAAAGCAAGTAAAACTAAGCTACGTGAGAGCCAGCGATAGTTCATGAAGATGTTCTCCTCTTCCAAGATCCGCATCACTTCGTTCTCGCTAGGCGTGACGATATAATGTGCACGGGGACTGAGCTCGAGCTTATGATCTATGCGTTGAACGCCTCCGAAGCAAAGGTAGAACATGCAACGGTTTCCAGGTAAGTCATCACTCAACCTCGGTAAGTATCTCTTTCCTTTCTTTTCTTTTCTTTCTTTAGTATAGATCAACACCACCTCCTCCAACTCTTTCTTCTCCACTTCATTGTACATAGTCGCTTTTCTTGTTTTCTGATTTTCCACCTTCTTCAATCTTTCACTTTCTTCTAACTTTAACTATAACTTTCTTTTTTTTTCTTAACTTTAAAAACCGAGAAGAACTCTCGTTTAGTTTTGATAACGATTTCAATAAACTGTAATGCTTCCATCGCAAACCCTCCTTGTGGATCACGACCCGCATAGCCACTTGCTATAGCGGAAGAATTGAGCACTTGCACATTTTCTTTCTTAAGTTCTATAATCTCGTATTTTTTGTGCAGGTAAGCCTCAATCATTTTTCTTTGTTTGTGTTTAACATTTATTGTGTGATATGCTTATAACAATAATTTTTTCAATTTTAATGATAATTCATATTACACCCCAACCTCTTTTTCGGATATCATCAACCCGGCATATCATAACTTTAACCAACCTAGTGTGCCAGATTGGTTTTATCCGAATCAATATAACCCATGCCCCCAATCTTATGACCATAATTTTCAGAATAATTTCAACTCTTCACAGAGTCAATGGGGATTCACCTCCCCCGAGTCTAATTTTCAACCAACTTGTCCTCCTTATCTACCTTGTCCACAATATTTCCAAGATTCATACTCAGTTCCACCAATCCAAAATAAAAACCATCAATTTTGGAAATGAGTATGCGTGAGTCTAAACAACAATCACAAAATCTGATGGACTCACAATTTTATCACCAATTCTAAAACAACACTTCATCTTTTCAAGACCAATCGCAACAAAACGATAAACCTATCAACTATGAAAGATGCTTGAAGCCATGACTCAGGCTCAAAACACTCGTAATCATGACATAGATATGATGGTCCAAACTCTATGTTCTCACCGTTTGGCCAGTTCTGCTGTCGTTAACCATTCTGTTAGAGCTGAAGAGTCATGTTGTTTTGGAAAACAAGGTTCCATTTCAGCATAATCATTTGAACTTGCCCAAACTCCAAATTTTGAAAATGATATTGACAGTTTGGCAAGTTATTCCTTTCTGAAATAGAACTTGAGAATGATTATGATCCTGAACCTCAACTTAGTGATTCAATTCTACTTCCTGATTCAATAATGACTTCGGTGTCTTCACCTAATTTCAATCTTTTTCTCAAGTCAACATTGGATTCTGTGCCAATTCATCATGAAATTGAATCACCCATCTTTGATGATCATCATATTGAACTTGACCAATTTCACACTTTTGAAAGTCCTATTGATAAATTGGCAAGTTTTCATTTTTATGAAATTGAACTCAATGAGAAATGTGACCTAGATTCTCAAATTTGTGATCCAGTTCAAATTCTCGAATCAATATTGACTCCTATTTTGTTACCCGACTTGAGTAATAGTTTAGAGTCAGTTTTTGATTTCCGCACCTGTCATTCTTGAACTTGAATCACCAATATTAAGTCAAATTCTATTGTGGGAAACTGAATGTGGACTTGAGTTTCAACTTCTTGATTTGGACCTACTTCCTGAGCCAATCTCGACTCCTGAACCTTTACTTGACTTAAGTCACTTTCCTGAGTCGGTATTAGTTCCAGTGCTTTCTGAGTCCAAGTCAATCATTCTATCTTTTCGCACTCCATTTTGGGACAAGGCGGTTGACAAAATTGACTCCGAAATTAATTATGAAATTTGGAAATTAGATGGGGTTAAATTTTTAATAAAAAATGTTCATATAACATCATTTTAGTGGGTTATATAAAGGAGATTTCTGGTGGGTTCCTCTGAACTCCATGCAAAGTCGATTGGACTGCATTTCGTGGACCAATCAGACCACCACCGGAACCACCACCTTAAGGTAGTATTTTCCTTCCCTGTCTTCTTTTTCATGCATCTATGCATTAATTCATATATTGAGGACAATGCATGAGATAGGTTGTGGGAGGGTTCTAACATAACTTAGGTTTTTCTTTTTATTAAAAAACAAAAAAAAAATTTTTAAACATTTTTCTTTACTTTTAAAAACTTTTGAAAATAGAAACAATATTTTGACATATTTTTTTGTAAGAATTTAAGTAATTTTAAGGAATAGGAAAATCAAATTAGGATTTCTTAAACTTGGTCAAAATAAGATTATTTGTTTGATTTTTAGGGTTAGGAAGATAATTTATCAAAGTAATTTAGTCTTGATCTTACCTTAATGAAATATGCACACTTCATACACTTACACACTTAGAGTTAAAAAATAAAGATTCTTATGCCTTATAAAAAAAAAGAAAAAAAGAAAAAAAGAGAAAAAATATATCTCTGAAAGGTGAACAAATCTAATATTGATTGGCTAGGTGCTTTGGCCTAAGTAAGCCTTGGTATTTATGCAAAAGATGATTAGATAAGTTTGAGAAAATATATATATATAAAAAAAAAATTTCTCTGATTAAGCTAGGTATTTGTGCCTAATAAAGCATAAGTATTCACGCCTAAAAGTTGTTCATATAACAAAATCCTTAGTTTTGTGGTCTTATTGTTTGCAGAGGAAAAATTTCGCGTAAAGTTTCCTTGAATCAATTGAAAGTTTACAACGGATTAATACTCCGATTACAAGGGAGGGAGGATGTTGAGTCTTGAATCCTCCCTTTGTTTAGTTCTGGGTTCTTCAAGTGGCGGTGGAGAGTGAATCTTGTTCTCTGTTGACCGGATGACGTCGGGATCGTCAGGGATCTTCTCTTTGGCTGGTAGAAGGAGTAGCACAGCTTTGTCTACCAAAACTCTCAAAGAGGAGGTAGGCAAAGGGCAACTTGTTCGCGGCAAGCTTGCTGAAGAGTTTAGCTCTCTCCTGCTTCTCTCTCTCTTGATCGGCCCGTTGTCGTTCCTCTTTCTTCTTCTTCTGTCTCTTGTGTCGTCCCCCGTCTGTGTGTGTGTCCTTCCCCTCATAGCGACGGGGCTATTTATAGAGGTTCCAGGGGTGATCGTGCCCCCTAAAAACGCTCCACAATGAGGGGCTGACCTCCCGCTATGTGGGCGGCGACTGGCCCCATAACCAGTGCGGTTATAACTGAGACGTGGGCCTTGGACCCTCGCGCCTTGGGGTTGAGACGCGGGTGTCGAGCCCACGCGCCTTGGGGTTGAGACGGGTATCGAATCCCACGCGCCTCGTTGGTGAGACGCGGGTGTCGAGCCCATGCGCCTTGATGCTGAGACGCGGGTGTCGAGCCCACGCGTCTTGATGGTGAGACGCGGTGTCAAGCCCACGCGCCTTGATGGTGAGACGCGGATGTCGAGCCCACGCGGCTTGATGCTGAGAGCGGGTGTCGAGCCCACGCGCTTTGATGGTGAGACGCGGATGGAATCATTAGCCCTGCGTCTAGAACTTGAAACTCTGCTTTTCAATGGCTGTCTTCTAGTGATTTTTAGACAGCCTACAGAACCCCCTCCAAAGTTTTCGATATTCCGCAGTTAACTGGACGGATTTCGAAATACTTGGACTCTAACTGAATTCACCTCTATGAATGGACTGTTAATGCTCCGGGTTTGATCTTATCTGGAGTTGGTCTTCGTGAGTGTACTGTTGAACTCTTTGAGGCCACCAGAGTTGATCGTGTTGAGTGTCTAGATACACAGTCTAAACCTCCCCGATTGCTTTTAGTCTGTCATGGACGCGCTTTAAGCCAGGAGTGGACGATCGTCTGCTTGTGCCAGTGTACTGTTGAAACTGATTTGCAGAAGTAAGGACTGAACGCCAGTTCTTTTTGAAGAACAGAGATAGTACTGCTTTAAAGACGCGATGCTAGGCCAAATTTGAAGGACGCGAAGGACGCAGTTTTTGAGTGTGTCTCACTGGTCGCAGTCCTTAAGGATGCAGCACTGGGTCTTTTGACTAGGTGCAAAAACCAATCACTACCCATGCAGACGCAGCTCCTCTGATGAAGACGCAGTTTGAGCGGACGCGAGGGACGCAGCCTTGCGTATTTTCCAACTAATCCCACAATGGCCTAAGTCTTTTGCTGAGTTAAGTGCTTTCCCTTAAAATGGGCCCCGTTTGCTGAAGGACGCAACTTTGGGTCATGCGGACATTCCTCTGGAATGCAGTGTTGGCCCAATGGCCTTCCACTCTAGTTTTGATGATGATCAAACACTCATGTAGTTATTTTACTAATATTCTTGTGTTTCTAAGTTTCAGTCGTTAACAGGATATTAGGTTGGTGATTAGCTTCAACAAGATGATTAGAAGGTATTCATGATGATTCCGGTGCCAAAGCTTAAAGATCATACCCATTGCACTTAGAGAATCACAGAGTTTGGACCGAGTCTACTTGAAGATGAAGATCGTCAAGAAGACGTAGGTATCTAGTTTAGAGTTGTGTTTTAGATCCATATTTGTAAAGCTTAGTTTAGTTGATATGCTCAAGTGCACAAATCACACACGTTTTATGATTGAGTTTTGGTTTTCATGAATAGTTTATCAAAACAAGTTTAAATTGATATA